>VDFB02260482.1:56380-124004 GCA_007258455.2 Sequoia sempervirens
TTTAGGCAAGGGTACCAGAATCCAGGTTTCATTCTTTTCTAATGATGCCATCTCTTCATTCATGGCTTCCAACCAAGAGTCTGAATCAAACATTTTAAATACCTCTTTCACAGTCCTAGGCTCATCAGTACTAGAAATTAAAGCATAGGAACAAGTAGAATCAATCAAAGAGAACCCATACCTATCTGGTTGTTTTCTTTCATGGGTTGACCTCCTCACTTGATGAGACTGAGGTTCTTCTTCTTCAGAACTTTTAGAACTACTTGAGCTCTCCTCAGTTTCAGGTACATTTTGAATTTTGAATTCCTCTTTCTCTGGTGTAGGAGGAATTAAAGCTACATCCTTATTTTTTTCTGACTTTGTTTCTGACTGCAGATCCAAAGTGGAAGGTTTTAGCTCACGAAAGATTACACTTCTGTTGTATACAACCTTCTCTGTATCAGGATTCCAAAGCTTATATCCTTTTATGACAACACTATAGCCAATAAAAATACATTTGACAACCTTGTTCTCCAATTTAGATCTTTTCACATCCACCACATGAGCATATGCCTCACAGCCAAAAACATGAACATGTCTAAGAGAGGGCTTCTTACCAGACCACGCTTCCAAAGGTGTTTTCTCAACAAGAGCAGAATTTGGAGAACGATTTATTAGGTAACATGTAGTAGATACAGCCTCAACCTAGAACTTCTCCTCCAAGCCAGCACTACTCAGCATACTTCGTGCTCTCTCCATCACTGTCCTATTGAACCTTTCTACAACTCCATTCTGCTGTGGAGTATAAGGAGTAGTCTTGTGTCTTTTAATTCCATGTTATTTACAATATCTTTCAAATTCATTAGAATAGAATTCACCGCCATTATCAGTCCTTAAGCATTTTATTTTCCTACCGCCTGGTTTCTCAACAAAGATTTTTAAATTCTTTTAAATCGGGATCAATACTTTTATTTTACTTTTCAGAAAATATACAAAATGATCTTCTTGAATAATCATCAATGAACTTATTATCGAGTATCTTGACTTAGACAAAGAAGGAAATATCCGACCATACACATTCTAATGAATATAATCTAGCAAACCAAGATTTATGAGGACTGAATAAAAGAAACATGTACTACTTCCATATATACAAAGGTTCACAAAATTCAAATTCAAGATTACAATCTTCAAGCCCCTCAACCAAGTTTTTATTCTTCAAGGTTTTTAAACCTTTTCTCCTATGTGGCCTAACCTATGATGCCAAAGAATGGTCTTCTCTGCAGGAAGTTTTACTTCCATAGAGTTTACATAATTAGGGATATTTCCCTCTTTACCTCCATGAATAGCTTTTAGTGACTTTCCAGAGATGTTACATTGAACAACATGTGCATCCAGCTTGTACAGGGTACCAATTCGAGCACCTCTAGCTAGCACCATAGAACCTCTAGTCATCTTGCAGCCATTTCCAGAGAACATGACTTGTACTCAATATCAATCTCAAAGATACTTACATAGTAAGTTTCGAGCCAGACCTGGTATATGCATTACATTATTGATTCCCTTCACTCTACCATTGGGGAATTGTATTCTAACTCTTCCACGACCAAAAATCTCTAAAGTTGAATCACTTGCCAAGTACACCTTTCCACCATTGTATTCTTCATACTTCATGAACCATTCTTTGTGAGATGTCATGCAAGCATGTCAAAAATCTACCAGCCATGACCATCCTGTGGAGTCACCATCTGCTAGAAAGGGAAACCATGGAGTCCTCTCTCTTCTTTTTTTCCCTTTACAATCCTTTTCTCAACATGACCAGTTGCCCACGCTTCTGTAGCACTTCCACCTGGGAATTCTTGCTGTGAGACTTTGATCTCCTCCGATTTCAATTTGGACTTCTTGTCCTTCTTCTGCTCTCCTCTTTCGGGTCTTCCTCTCGACAAAGCAAAGAGCTTCCTTCGCCATCTCAAGATTTCCTTTCTCATCTCTCTTTCTCTCGACAAAGAAGAACCAACAACATCTTTCCACTCAAACCGGATGTTGTACTCCCAATGGCCACCACTAGATGATCCCAAGAGTCTCAGAAAGAGTACGCACAGCATGCAAGGATCCTCCTTCAATTTTACACTAAGAGATGTCAATTTGGATGCAACGAAATAAATGCATTCAAATGATCAGCCTAATAAACCCTCCTTCCTCGTGATTCTCAAAGAATAACTTCTTCCTCGGCCAGTTTTGTCTACCAAGGACTTCCCCCTAATAACAGACACCCGCCCCTTCCACAAAGAAGAGGCAAATTTCATGCACATTCAAGAAATGAGTCTACTCAAACAGAGCCTTATCACTCTCTTTAGATTTCTATCCAAGGTCCCAATCTTCTTGCTTCATGCTCAGAGGGTTTAGTTAGTTCCAAAACACCTATGAAGCTACATATCAATGACCAACTAGGAAGATCCTCCATCTTGAGTTTCTACAACTCAAAGTTATCAGCCATTGAAATTTCTATTTCAAACTTTCTAGACGTATAATATCTCAACCTGTAAGCAGAAATAACAAACTCTACAAGACTCCCACTAAACATAATTGACTCAAAAAACCTAATGTACCCACAAGGATAACACAACTGACCAAGCTCTGATACCACTTGAAAGGAAAATTAGATGCAGAAACAATTCTCCTAACATCAATACCTTAGAGAAGAATGTAGATATACTTTTAATTTTTCAATTACAGTTCAACTAAGATGCACTATGAAGTAGATAACAGAAACAGAGTATTTGACAATCACACAAGAACACCAGATATATGTGGGAAAACCCTTACGGGAGAAAAACCCACCACACCAAGAGAAATCACTTTGTATTACAGTAATGGAAATTACATACAAATGATAGACTTATCTTTTTGGTGTTTGTTTACAACAGCATTCACCATGAACAATCTTGTACAGGAACCTTCAAATTACAATCATTACAGATTAGATTACATTTACTGATCATATAACCACCCAGCAATTTGTCGATCCAACCAACCAATCACAATCTGCAATCACAGAGTATATCCATGTTGTTCCATGTCCGTCAAGCTTCCTCACAGAACCAGCACAACGAACTACCTTCTAACTGTTTAGATTCGGCTTCTCCTATTGGTCCACGAGACTCCACATAGGATGGTCAAACTGTCAAAAGAGATTCAAGCTTTGTTGGCATCTTGGTGAGACACTAACAGTGTCTCCCCAATGCCCAAAAGCTTCATATCGATGTTTCCAAGAGTCGTTTCCATCGGCAAGAAGTTTCACCGAGCTTACAACTAGTATCGGCTTCAGTTTTCCTTTCGGCAAGACTATCACTCTCGCCAAGACATCCCAACAAGCCTTCATGTGTTACACCGAAGCACCAAACAATCGGTGAGACCTATCACTTTCACCAGGACATCATAGCGAGGTCCAAAAAGTCTCATAAATGTTAGTTTACCATTCGACAAGAGTATCGTTCTTCACTAAGACCTCACACCGAGTCATTCAGGTTATACTGAAGTCACATGTTATGCTGAGCTCCAATCACCAGTCGGAAAGACTTAACACCTTCACCAAGAGTTCTCATCGAACACATATATGTTACACCGATGACCACCGTTCGCAAAGACCTATACCGAATACTTTACTCCGAGGTCTTTAAGTTATACCGGGACCACCACTCGTCGCCAGGAGTCACACCAAGAGAAAACTTTAACATCAGTGAGACATTAACACTTTTCCCAAACTTCATAACGAAACCTTAGTGTTACATCAATGACTCTCGAGTGTGTCCCCGTCGGCATGACTTTCATCTATCGCTAAGACCTCACACCGGGATCTTTATGTTATTGCAAAGACATCATATGTATTCCTGTCGGCAAGACATTCACAGTTCATTGGGACTTCTTCCCGAGTGTTGAAGTCACTCTGAAATCCCCGGTCGATATGAGTCTCCCCTACACCCGATTGAATGGCATGTCAGCCAAAGGTCTCCACGCGGTGAGAGGTTACAACGACTGCTTCTTGTCACAGCGATAGACTCCATAGTGAAAACTTTCGGTGAGACAAAAGCTAGGTCACAACGACCTGTACAAAACATGATGTTCCAAACTGCTAGTCGGCCAGACATTTGAGCTATCACACCGACTTGACTCCAATGGAGGTTTCAGCCTGTGATGATTGAGGCATACTTTTCCAACAATAACAACATGTGATTATTGGGCATCAACTTTAAAGGAAATTTAATGAAATAATCTCCTTCCAAGATCATCCTATACCATCCCGTACTCCAAATACCATCATTACAAAGAAAGCTCAACACCACCACTTGGTACTCCTTAGTCCCACAATCCACCATCTTATTAAATTTTTCATTGTGTTTGGATTCACATTCTACCACAGATGAATGTTATGGCTTGCAATTTGGAACTAAAGTAAGGTTACTCATGATGTATCAAATTCTAGAGTTTCATAGACTAAGCTTCAACATAAAGAAAAATATAAGTGACAAAGTATAATCTTTTTTTTTTTATTGATTGTGAATAATGTCTGAGTGTCTGCGCCAAAGAAGGGAAGCATGTGTCAGATGGAGGAAGCTTGTGAAGATAAAATAGGACCAGATGAAGACTTTGGAAGGAAGCACATGATGTATTTGATTTAGAACCAAGCTGACTACACGTTTCATATCAATTTGAATTAAGGTCTATCCTTAGCCAACATGGCTAATTGTGGATGGTGTTAAAAGGTTCTAGGTTGACCTAAATATTGTTAATATGTTGGAATGCATATATATTGTAAATCGTGTATGTCTTTAGGTGATAAGTATGAATGCATGAATGTAATTCTACACGAAAGGATATGTAAAATAATATGCAAGTAGAAAGGAGAAGTTGGGGATGTTGAGAGAAAATGAGATATCATTAGAGGGTGTGTTCACCTATTTAGGACAAGATTTATATTCTTTGTAATGTTGATCTGAGTTGGTGCTCAATGATTGTGATATAGGGGTTTGGTGTCTCCTATGGGTTGGTTCCTACAAAATTACTATAAGTTCTATATCATTTTCTAAGGTTGGATTTGGACAGTAGCTCCAAGAAGCTCTTCTCATCGTGGTTTTTCCCATTTTGGGTTTCCATATATATGTAGTGTTCTATGTGTTAATGTGTGCATATGTATTGCTTAATTGTTAAGGAAATCAATACTTGTTGCTTGGATGTTTTGAGGTTCATGTTTGGAGAAGTTACTAATGGTAATTAATGCTTAATTAAAGTGATTTTGACATATAGTGATTCACCCCTGGCCCCCCACCCCCCTCTTAGTATATTGTGTGTCCTTCAATAATTTATTAGCTCCATTTTTTTCTCTCAAGCATGTTATGACATTGAAGTCTTCTCTCAACATGATATTTTAATTTGGTTAGAGAGTAAGCTAGGCATACATTTCATCCCCTTTTCTTTTTTTTTTCTAATGGGGCTATTAGGCCCATATGTATTGAACACATAACCAAAAATATTCTCTTGAAGAGATTTGAAAGAACAACTCAACCAATTAGAGATTTTTCTACCAATTGAAATCACATCCATTTGAGGCTTCCATAGTATACACAAGCCATTTGAAGCTCCTAGAACATCTAAAAAGAAACTCCAAGACAAGAGCACCAAAAGAAGGGCAAAAACACTTTTTTTTCAATAGTTTTATTTATTGGATGAGATCCAAATCTGGCTTATGTAAATGGTGTCCTTTGTTACCTAGGCATTCAAGCCCCTAGAATTTCAAGATAGAAGCTTCATTTCCCCTAAAGAGGGAACTTCCCCTTCATCGTGTAATAAAGAAATCCATGATCTATTGAGAATTAACTTCATTCTCTTCCAAAATATTTTATTTTAAGTTTATCCACCTTCGGTTGCCTTCCATGTCTCTCATTAACACTATGGATAGAGGAAGAACAAGAAAACTTAGTTTTCTAAATCTCACCTACGACTTCCAAGACCGCTTCAATTTCCAAACCCTCCAAACTAAGTCCTTTGTCATCATCTAAGAGCTAGATAGAGCTGCAATATTGTGTCTTTTGTGAAATTTAAATTGATTTCAAAAATTACAAATAGTAACATTCAAATTCTAATCTTCAATTATCTAAATATCATTGTTGGTAAAAAAATTATAATAACAATTAACAATATGTTTGTGTGCTATAAGTTTATTAAATACTTATGCATTCGATAATTTACTTAATTTATTCCTAAAAAAACATTTAAAAAGAATCAACTATCATTAAGTGGGTCTTGATTTGTTGATAAAGTTGAATGACCCACAAAGAATCTAAAAAGAAAATTTAAAAAGAATCAATTGTCATTAAGTGGGTCTTGATTTGTTGATAAAGTTGAATGACTCACAAAGAATCTAAAAAGAAAATTTAAAAAGAATCAACTATCATTAAGTGGGTCTTGATTTATTGATAAAGTTGAATGACTCACAAAGAATCTAAAAAGAAAATTTGATAAACCTCGATCCTTGACATTAAACCAAATGAAATCAATAATTCATTAACTCATACTTATAAACTCCTCAGGAAAAATATATCATCAGTCTCTAAATAAGTAACAAAATATTTGTTTTAATAAATACTGTTGTTCTTGATGTATTTTTATCATGTGGTCAACCAGTTTAGTATCCTTGGCATACCTCTTTAGTAAATAGGAATTAAGAGTCTTCTCCATCTAGAAGATGCATTTGCAGGTATCGACAAATTTAGGCTCATACGCTTTGACCATTGCAAAAGACTTGGAGCAAATTTGTTGTCATAACTGAAGTTTGTTCTCTCAAGCAAAACATGAGATAACAGATATAAATGGTTTACAACATTTCTTAAACGGTATAAGAGTAATTAATCACATCAGAAATAAATATTTCACGGTATAAGAGTGATTTTCCTCTTTCTCATGATGAATCACTGAATGTGATTGAAAATGTCGATCCAAATAAATACATGCAGTTGAATCTAAAACAATTGCATCTAATTCTAATGGACTATAGAAACATCATTCCTACTAGAAATATTTCAGTTCGAATTCATGGACATAATTAACTGTCATTTAGGAATGGGCTGTGCGTCCAAATCCATGGACATACCATTGACATTGTCCACATTTGTATAACTCTGTTGCTGCTTTACATGTTTAGTGGCATTCATGATCATCCCATGGCTACTGCCAAAAGCTTCGCTGGTTTCTCTCTTATAAACATACAGCCATGAAACTACCAGAAAGAAAATTGTATTCAAGAAGCTGAGAACAGCCAAAAGTGCATAATAATAGTAAAGTCGAGATGCATTTAGATTGTCTAAAACCCAGCTTGTGTGGCCCTTTTTGCCAGTTATATCAGTCACTGTAGTCAGAAGAGAACTACTGATAAAATTCCCAATGCCTAATGTGCTGGCAAATAGTGCAGTTCCTATGCTCTGCATGCTCTCAGGGGATTGATCATAGAAAAATTCCAACTTACCTACTTCAAGAAAGGCATCTCTTATTCCCATAAGTATAAATTGAGGAAGTAAAATGAAGACTGTGAGGGGTGCTATTGCTCTTGGGTTACCTTCAAGCCCGTGTGCTTTCACAACCCTAATTCTTTGTTCTTCTGTTATTGCTGCAACCACCATGAGTATTACTTCAATAACTAGACCAATTCCAATTCTTTGCAAGATAGTTATGCCTCTGGGGTTTCCTGTAAATTTTCTGAAGAGCTGGACAAGGACTCTGTCGTAGATTACAATAGACACCAGCATTGACATGGTGACAAATGCTGTGAGGCAGCCAGAGGGGATTTCAAAGTGAGGGCCCATGTTCCTCTTCAGTGTATTCCCCTGCTTTATAAACAGTGTGTTTACTTGGGCTACTATGGTGCCAGGTATGAACATGGCAACGCATATTGGGAGTAGTTTTATCATGAGCTTGGTTTCTTCTACTTGAGTCACAGTGCATAGCCTCCATGGACTTGATGTAGGACCGTTCTTTGTTGCTGCTTTATCCAGGAATCTGAAGCAAAATGTCAAATGTATGAAGCGATTTGAATTGGATTTTTTACATTTACAGCACTAGTCTTTTTAGGATATTCTAAGAAGAGCAAGAAAATCTGACCTTAAGAATGGAGTGTTAGAAATGGGGAATCTTCCTTTGGCAACATAGGCTTTAGACTCCAACTCATAAAGCTCCTCTGCATCAGCAGGTACCTTCACTCTCCATTTACAAACTGCTGCAACTATTACCTGAGCAATTCGACCAAAAGGATTCCCTTTCTGAAGCTTATGTCTGTAAAATGGTGTTCCCAATAAAAATATGCCTACTGATATAATCAGGCCAAGAGTAGGAACTGCATATCCCACAGCGAATCCAATATATTCCTGGATGTATATCAGGAAGGTTTGTGCAAACAGTGATCCAAAAAAGACACTGAACATCCACCAATTGAAGAAGGAGACCTTCTGAGCCTTCTCTTTGGGCTCAAACTCATCAAATTGATCTGCACCAATGGTGGAAATATTGGGTTTTGTACCACCTGTGCCCAGAGCAAGCACATACAATCCAAAATAAAAAACTCCGACCTGAAGTGTGGAGGACTTTGCACACATACTAGCATTTTTTGCACATTCTGGTGGTCTCAGAGATGGCACTGAGACAGCCAAAGTCAAAACAAACATTCCCTGCACACAATATACCAGTGTAAAAAATATCATCTCCCTTGGCTGTGTACATAAAAATGTGTATTAGAGAAAGAGATGAGGTGCAGACCAGTATATAAATGAAGGAAAATATTGTAAATGTCCAGTAGCGTCCCCAGTGGGTATCTGCAATGTATGCACCAAGTATAGGAGTGATCCAAATGGCACCACTCCAATTGTTTACATTCCTTGCAGAAGTCACTGTGCCCTCATGCAACTTACTGGTTAAGTAATTCACTAAATTGGAGGAAATTCCATAGAAGGCCATCCTTTCAAATATTTCGTAGCCTGCATGTAAGCATCAATCCAGTCAATAATTTACTAGGAATTTATACAACTTTGAAGTAGAATATATGAATGGCTTACTGGAATTTAACTGCAGTGTTTGAAGTTAATTTTTATGGATGTTTACAAACCCCAACTCCCCTGATCAATGATTATGAATAACTCTCCAGGAAGGTTGTTATTCATTAAAAATAAATTGACCATTGCAAAAACAAAACATATTTGAAGATGACTGTTTTTTTAACTTATTTTACCTACGAGAAACGAGCAAGCTTTCCATCTTCCAGTTTTGGATCTGAGAACAGATCTGCCCTTCAAATCAACAGAGCCATCCATAGTGAATCCCTCCTGAGATTCCATACTAACTTCCTCTGTAACTTCCTCGCCAACCAGAATTCCTTTTCTTTATGAAAATTTTCCCAAAATTATTGTAACAGTTTGATGATCAGTACTAGAATGTTCATAATTAATTGAAAAATCATAATATAACTGATAGAAACTGATTTATTTTTTTAAATCTTGATTTGTATACAATAAATTTCTCTGGGATCTTTGATTTGACATTGGGAATTCTATATTATTACATTCTCGGTGGCTCACTCTTCTTGGTTATGTTTATTGGGCATTCCTTATGAACTGTTTGTCAAACTCGTTGAACTGTATTTTGTAATTATTGACAGATTGTTGGTACTATTCTGTGGCTGTTCTGCAGCTCTGTTTAAAAAAGAATATAGGGAGATGGAAAATATTTTAAAATGTCTCTTTCAAACAAAAGACTTACTGTATTTTGTTGAGTTCTTGGTTTATCCAGTGGATTTTTCTAGAGTTGTAAAATAGGGAGTAGAATCTACTTTTATCATATAGTTTCAAGTTGTGCTTGTTAATATTTACATTTACATTTGGATTTGAAGTACTGAAATATTCTCTCTTTTTGAGTACTGAAATATTCTTTTTTTAAGTACTGAAATACTTTTTCTTTTTGAGTGATCTTTTCATCAATATTTTTGAATTTTTAAAAGAGTCTAAATTTTTTTAAATAGATTATTCTTGATATAATGATGAAGTATAGCATACAAAATAAAATTACACTTCATCAATATTAATCTTGCTCAAATGAGTGAAATGGTCACCATTTAGTGATGAAGGGATAAATCAATACATTTTAAATTTAAAAAATAAACTAAAAAGTTGAGAATGATAATTATATAATTTGAAAAAACAAATTGAATTGATTAAGATAGGTTAACACCCACCTTAAAATTAATGAAATATAGATTTTGAATGTTGTGATAGAGAGACATACTAAAATTTGGAATTCAATATGATATCAAAGAGTTGACATGGTTGAGATCCAAAAATTTAAGGATATGGGATAAGGTTGTACTTGCAATTTGAGCGACTTGGTGCAATTCTATTCTTATGGAGCAACTTTGTCTTTGGTAGTAAGAGATCTTCAACACTCGCAAAATAAGTTCACTTGATGTATAATTATGTGCAGAAAATTAGGTAGTCCTAAAAGCACCATTGGGACCTAGTATGATAGAGGGAAGAGCATTTGAATCACTTACAATTAGGCCTCTAGATTGCTTCAACAATATTAAAAATAATGACAAACAAAGATGTTAGATTATGATAGAGATAGAGTAGAATCTAGAAGTTGAACCTATAATTGATATAATAGTAGCCAATATGCTTTAATGCATATGCATTTTCGTAATTGTCTTATGATTAAAGTGACTTAGGGTGATGTCCTTAAGAACAAGCCCTAAATATGCAATTCTAAACCTTTGGTGTATTGGTTGATGGCTAACAATCAAAGAGTTGATACAAGAAATAGCTACATTTGAATTTGAAACTATAGGGATGACGTCACCATAGTTCAATCTAGGGAATAGAATTGTAAACACAATCTAGTCTAGGATAGATAATTCTCTAGGAACTAGGTCAAGGATATTCTAAAAGTTGATTGATATGTTGAAGGAAACAAATTAAGTGCTAGCACCATGTATTAGTGACATCCACTCAAAAAGGCATAAAATGAGTGAGGAAAATGTAAGAGTATGCACTTGTATCATCTATAAGTCCATATATGTGAAATCTTTTCAAAATTATACTAAGAAAAATATATACTTGTACAATTATGAAATAATAGTTTTGGGTGAAAGAACAATAGCGCACATCCCATTTTTCATTATTGAGCCACAAAAATTAGCAATTTTTAGTATTCACCATATTTTGTCAATTATATTAAGCAAACTTTCACGAATTGAAAGATGATATAAACTAATAATTTTTGTAATTTTCATTGTAGATCAACTATGATTTTTTTTAAAATTTAAAAAGTCTCATTTTTTGTTAGTTTTCAATTATTTTCAATTATTTTATATTGAGTGGCATTTTACCATATCACAACTTTTACAATAATAAAATATTTCTAAGATATCTTAGAATTAGATTATTGAGTACAATATCTAGTGTGCAAATAATTTTTGATATTTTTTATTACACATTTATTTATCAAAAAACTCTAATTGGTGTAACTGTAGGTTTTTTATTTTTCTTATGTTAGGGGATATTTATTTTTCCTACACATTATTAAGCTTGCCTAGATTATCCGGGCACATGGTTAATATGAGAACATATGACATAATCCACCAATTACATATGTCACTCTCACCCACCTTTGGGTAGTTGAGTCTCACACCCTCTTTTAGATTTATTAACCACCTCTAGTAGCCATTTATTTTTCTTTATTTGAGTAGGTGCAATCATTTAATTGGTATTTACCAAGTAAAATTTTCACCTATTCTAGGTAGTTGAAGTTATTACACCTCTTGGATGTATATGCACCTATTTGCGCTATATATAAAACACCCATCTCTCTTCTTTATTAGTTAGAAAGAGTAATGTGAGAATTGTCTAATTTCTCTTATATTTTATCTTTAATTTTCTCTCCTTTCTACTATTTTGATCTTTAATCATATATCAATTGGAGTGCATGTAATCTATGACTAACTATAATATCCCCTAGGAACCTCGTTATTTTTTTGCATGACCCCTAGCCTGTCATAATTTTGACTAGGGTTGGAATTTGTGATCATACTATGTTAAGTGAACCTATATGACTATGTATGATGGTTATGAATCTTAATGCTAGAATTAATGAATGTTATTATTATCATTATCATGTACTTGTTACATTTAATGTATTTATTATATTTTGTGAAATAACCCAAACTAATGATTAGAATGGTGTAATTATGTGATGAGATTGATTTGGTTGCAAGTAATCGAGGTGCAAGGTGAAGCAGATTCTATAGTCCAGTAATGAAAGATAGAAAAACAAAAAAACCACTTTTTTTAGTGTCAAGACTTTGCCTATAATTTTCACCTAATTTAAGGTTCATCTAAATTGATATTGAATATATAGAGTGTTGTTAAATGATCATTTACGTGTAGTTTGAATGCCCAAGGAATTATCCAATCCATGTGTAACCTTGAGATTAGATGCTTCGTCCATTTTGTTTTTGTCTACTTTGCTTATTTAAGGTAAAGGCATGAGGTCAACTACTATTTGAATCTGAAAAAATTAACCCAAGGACAAGGGTTAAATAAATTAAAATATAACTATAAATAAAACATACTTAAGTAAATAATAAATAACAACAAAATATAAATATAAATAAAATAATAACACATATGAATAAATAAATATAATGATATAATTGGTAGGAGGGTGTTTAATATAATGAAGATCAAGTCAATTTATTATTGTCTCATTGACCTTGAACAAAAAAAGGGGGAAATACAAGTGCAAGAAAATAAAACGTGAAAGAAGCTTGAGGCAAGCAAGATCAAGGAGTCGATCTATAGGAGATTCCATTAATTGGTTTCCAACTTCTTGCCACATTTGGAGACAACCTACATTTAATAGGAATTACACTAGGCAAGGTGAGAAAGGGAAACTATATGATTTTGAGGCATGGGGACCTCTAAAATGAGACATTTTTTGTAGAATTTGACCCAAAAATGATGCATTTTTTCAAGACCCAACCTCATCCTCCTTAAATTTGCAATTTGGGGGTCTATTTTGACTAGAAAATTTTGGAGAAAAGAGAGGTGGAAGGTTTGATTGAAGCATGGAAACCTAGGACAATTTTGGAGATGTAAGTGTGAAGGGAAACAACCAAGGAAGATTAAACTCATCATTTTAGACGCTAGGACATTTGGATGCCATTATTATGGGTTATTCTTGTGCCTTCAAACATTTTTTTTTATTGTTGTTGATTACATGGTTACTATTAAGAAAGGATTGTTAAAATCCTTTTGGTAGTTACTACAACTTAGGGTATAAAATTTGGTTTGATGCTAGAAAGTAAATCCAACCCTAGATATCCCCAAATCACCCATTTTTATGCTAGCTCACCCAACCACATTCCTTGGAAGTTCTAATATGTAAAATTCCATACTTAAGGCTCAATTGGGACACCATTAAGCTACTCATCCAATCTTTGTTTTATTATGCTTCAATTTGGTCATCAAGCAACAATTCTAGAGTTGACTTTCCTTAATAGATTCTAGTGAAGTGGCAAGGATAGACTAATGGGAGGTTGCTCCACTTGGATCTCTCAATTTTTAAATTAATGTTTCAAGTTCTTTCTTGTTGTTTTCTATTTGACCCAGGACTTTTCCTTGTGGAAGGTAGAATTTTTTTGCTCTTCTATGCTAGGGAAAAAGAATAAAAAAATCCAACACTCCCATTCAAGAACAAACCCTAGAGATCTCAACCTCAAGTGTGGAAAGGAGAAAGAGATCTTGCAATAGGGTTGTCCTAGGGTTTGATTGTAAACTTATGAGTGGTTCAACACCAAGCTAGGGCTTGGAAAGACAAATGCAATGTAAGATGTAAAGCTTAACCCTGATATGATGCAATCTTTAACTAGATGACCTACAAATGCATGTAAAATAGGATAAAAAATTGAGAGATGAAATGTGCACACTTGAAAACCTAAAGAAAACTGGAATGAGCTCTAAAACACTAAAAAAATTGAAATTTTGGCCTATTGGGACTCATATGCCAGTCTGGGCGTATCAATCCCAGATTTGGGTTTCTGTGCAAGAATAGGTTTCTGGAAAAAGGGTATTTGAAACTACAAAAATTTAGAAAAATGTCTATAGTGGGACTCATACGCCACTTCTGGCATATCAGTCCCATTTCGCTTTTTCAAGAATTCAAAGTTTAGATTTGTGCTCCAATCTCTGCTATTTCCTTCCAAACTAATTTTCAGATCTGAATTTGTGAAAAAACCTGCAAAACAGAATATAGACTTGATTTTCTTATGAGGGTTTGCCTTGGTCAAACCCCTAGTTTGGTAATTAAACCTTGATGGAAACAATGAAATATGGATGTAAATAGGAATGTAAACCCTAAACTTAAGTGTGTCTAAGATTAGGAAATCTGAAATGCAATACAACCCTATTCTAATGTGCTAGAATGAGAGGCATGAATGAAACATGTAGATGAATAACTCATTTTAGCAGATCTCTAATCACCCAAATTATGCTAGTTTGAATGAAAAGCACTTTTAAGTCTAATATAGTAAAACCATAATTTTAACTTATATATGAGTAAAAAGTGAACCTATTTCTAATCATTTTGTTTTTTACCTTCTTGTAGATTGACCTTGGTGGAGAGTGACTGAAGATGTTGAGCCCACGAGAGTATGAGCCCTTGAGATTGGATGTCCTACAAGAGCAGGTAGCCCACGGAAAGCTACAATATCATGTGAGTTGATTTTTCTGCCTTAGCTTTATCCTTACGCGTTTATTTTATGTTTTTTTACATTTCTAGGTAGATTTAGGACCCTAGAAGAAAAGTTCGCAAAGTGTCCCAAAAGGGAAATAAAGTGTCTAGGACCTATAGGAAAGTGCACTAGAACAACTTTAAATCACACTTTTTAATTGTTGATGTATAGAATTAAGAGTTTAAAATGCTTATAGGACATATTTTATCATTTTGTTAGATCCCGCCATGGTCACGACAACGTCTTAGCTCAATAGACAGTTTTGTTGCTTATGATACCTAGCTCTGACACTTTCAGTGGAGGAGACAAAGATATTATAGACAACTAGATTATATTGGACATACCTCATGCCCCACATGAAGTATCATGATGCTATGCTAATGGCCTTGGCAAAGCGATGGGATGCAGATATATGCACGTTTCATCTCCCAACAAGTGAGATGACGATCACTTTAGAGGACATCCATTCCATTCTCTACATTTTTATTTGAGGTGAGAGGGTATGTTTTCTAGGGGATCAATCATTTCACGAGATGAAATACGAAATACAATATTGTCTTGGAGGTCTGATCCTGGATGACATCGTGGGGCTACGGATTGAGCTATCATGACTACCGTATTCGTAAGCTCCACTTATGGCGTGGATTATGATGTTTATTGTGGCACTAGTACTCATCCTTGATGTTTGGGGAGCACATCTAGAGGGAGGACTAGTTCATATGATTCAATGGATGGCAGGGCAAAGGACCGTATATGCCTGGGGGTGCAATATCCTTGCACACTTGTACTATGATCTAGGGAAATTTTTTATTCCACGAGGTAAACAATATGGTACAATGTACGCTACTGTAGGTGTGGTTCCTGAAGCATATCACATGCACTACCTAGCCAATAGGGTTTCCATGTACATCGGCCCTAGGATACCCTTATGCATTCAAATATCCTCTAAGGCGGTTATGGAAGTACGAAGATTTACATTTTTGGAGAGTCGGATTTGATTGACTAGATAAGGAGATCTTATGGAGACCTTTCCAAATTATATTGTAGTGGTTGGATGAGACTTGTTAGTTGATGAGATTACAATGGACATATTTCTAATAGGCAGACATGAATACGTAATGTGACCCTTCTACTACAATCATGTCATGCGGCAGTTTGGATAGATACAGGTACCACCCGTGGCATGACCCTTCTTTAGGAGATCAATACGGAGTGCTCAGAGGCTTGAGGAAACTAGACAATTCACCGCTGATGATTTCATCTACAGTGACTCTAATTACGAGGATCATGATATGCCCTCGGTCTTCGACGCTAATGACATTGGTACCATAGATGTGTACAAGGAGTGGTAGGAAACAACACGGCCAACTCCTATATTCTCACTGGATGAGCCAACAGGCTATGCAGGGCCACTCGTAGATCAAAGAGATGAGGAGGATAGAGCTGAGTGTAAAGAAAGCAGAGGTGCAGAAGCAAATTTCCTAACTTCAAAACCATAGGGAAGAATGCAGATAGTACCTTTAATTTTCAAATTACAATCTAATTAAGACACACGTGAAAGATTTATAGAAACAAAGATAATACACAAAGACAATAAACAACAGATTTACATGGGAAAACCCTTTCAGGAATAAACCCACCACACCAAGTTGAATCTCTTTGTATTACAATAAAAAAAAATTACATACAATGTTGAGATACAACTCTTTGGTATCAGTTCATAGTACTTTCATTCACTATTCAATCTCTTACAAAAATTGCTCTCAACAACCCGATTATTTTTCATTCTTAGAATTGATCTTCTTTTATCTTATCACACTTTGATTTTTATCTTCTGTTCATCCTTATCCGCCATTGCCCCATCGTAGAAAGTTTCCTCTTGAGCATTGATTTTTCCCTGCATGCAGTTCAGCTCTAGTGTCGCAACTGCTACAAAAAATCTAACTGCCACCCATTTGAAATTTGCTTCCTCTGATTGGTCCATGAGATGCCACATAGGAAAGTCAAATGGTCAAGGGCGTTTAACCTATGTTGGCATGTCGGTAAGACACTAACCGTGTCTCCCCGATGCCAACATAGCCAACATTCGATATCGGCGTAGGTTCCACCAATCGGCAAGATGATATAGCGAACGCCATGAGTCATACTGAATCCACCGATAACCATTTCATTCCTATCGGCAAGAGTTTTCCTCATCGGCAAGACTCATACCGATGCTCATGAGTCACATCGATTTCAACTTTGCCATCAGCAAGACTTTACCGTTCGCCAAGAGGTCTCACCGAGTCTCCTCAAGTTTCACTGAAGCACCTGACAGTCCGAAAGACATTCGTCTTTCACCAAGACTTCACTCTGAGAAAACCATGTCATACCGAGTCAGAAAGAATTTTGCTTTTGTTGAGACCTCACATCAAGTAACCATGTCATACGGAGTCAGCAAGACTTTTGTCTTTTGCTGAGACCTCACATCGAGCAACCATTTCATACTGAGAACTATCTGCGAGACACTTTGTTAGTCACTAAGACTTCATACCGAAGTCTTTGTGTCACCGCGAAGACTCCAAGTGTATCCCCGTTAACGAGACCTTCATCAGTCACTAGGACTTGTGTTACTCCGATGACTCTAGCCGTTGGGAGTCACACCGAAGACACCCGATACCAAGTGCATGTAGCTCTGTCGGTGAGAAATTCCACTCGGTGAAAGGTTACAATGAATACCAATAGGTCACAGCGACAACACCAGTCGGCAAGACAACAACATTGTCTCGGCGACATGAACATTTCAAAAATATTTAGAACAACTTTTCGGCCAGACATCAACAATGTCACAGTGACTTTTCCCTTCAGGAGTTATATGCCGATAAGGATTGAGGCACCTATTCCAACAATCTCCCACTTGACGAAGATCTTACTGACACCTCCAGAGCATAATTAAACTACTGAAATTCATGGGCCAAGAGGCCCATCAAACTGGCACACCACCTGTATTTGTCTGTGCTCACAGGCTTTGTCAATGCATCTGCAACATTCTCCAAAGTATCCACTTTCTCCAAAGATACCTTCCCATCCTCCACCATATCCCATACAAAATGATACTATACATCTATATGTTTCATCCTGGCATGGAAAGTAGGATTTTTTGCCAAACATATAGCACTCTGACTGTCACAGTAAATAGTAAATTTTCCTGCATCAAAACCAATGTTAGAACACAAACATTTTAGCCAGATTTCTTCTTTACATGCATGTGTAGCTGCCATGTATTCTACCTTTGTAGTGGACAAAGTGACTACAGCTTGCTGCTTGCTCATCTAACACACTGCACCACCATTCATCATGAAAATATATCCACTGGTGGATCTCCTATTGTCAATATCCCCTGCCCAGTTAGAATCCACATAATCTCGAATATTGAGAGTCCTATGTAATTCAACCAAGTTACCATGGTAACACAAAGCATAGTCTAAAGTGCCCTTCAGATATCTAAACACTCTCTTCATAGCATCCTAATGTGTCCTTCCAGGATTAGCCATAAACCGACTAAGTACTCCCACTGCTTGGGCAATGTCTGGCCTTGTACAAACCATTGCATAGATAAGGCTGCCAACCGCACTAGCATATGGCACACTAGTCATGTCCTCCATCTCAGTAGGAGATTTTGGACAGTCTTCAAGAGATAGCTTCATTCCCTGTGAAACTAGAACAACTCGCTGCTTGCAATCAATCATACAAAATCTCTCTAGAACAGTCATGATGTACTTACTCTGATTGAGCCAAAGTTTTCTATTATTCCTATCCTTGGTTATTTCCATTCCCAGAATATACCCTGCTGCACCAAGATCTTTCATTTCAAACTTTGTAGACAACTAAGACTTAAGATCAGAAATCATTAGCTTACTATTGCCTATGAACAACATATCATCAATATAGAGAGCAATAATAAGAACTTGATCACTTTCAGCTTTGTAATATACACAATAATCACATTTTGATCTTACAAATCCCAATGACAAAACGAATGTGTCAAATTTCTGGTACCACATTCTAGGAGACTGTTTTAAACCATACAGAGATTTCTTCAACTTGCAAACCAGTCTTTCTTTACCTTTTTCCATAAAGTGCTCCGGCTGCAACATAAAAATTTCTTCTTCAAGATCACCATGAAGAAACGTTGTCTTCACATCCATCTATTCAATCTCTAAGTCATACGCGGCTACAAGTGACAAAAGAAATCTGATAGATGTCACTTAGCTACAGGAGAAAATATTTCTCCATAATCAATTCCCTCTACCTGGGAATAACCTTTCACATCCAGCATCGCTTTATATTTTTCTACACTGCCATCTAGACCAATTTTCTTTTTAAATACCCATTTGCAGCCCACAGCTTTTCTACCTTTAGGCAATGGCACCAAACTCCAGGTATCATTCTTTTCTAATCATGCCATTTCTTCATTCATGGCTTCCAACCAAGAGTTTGAATCAGACATTTTAAATGCTTCTTTCACAGTTCGAGGTTCATCAGTGCTAGAAATTAAAGCATAGGCACAAGTAGTCTCTATCAAAGAAAACCCATACCTATCAGATTGCTTTCTTTCACGAGTTGACCTCCTCACAGGCTGAGGATGAGGTGGTTCTTCATCTTCTTGAGAACTTTCAGAACTACTTGAGCTCTCCTCAGTATCAGGTACATTTTGATTTTTCAATTCCTCTTTATCTGGTGTCAGAGGAATTTCTACTACATCCTTTTCATTTTCTAATTTCTTCTCTAACTGCAAATCCAAAGTAGAAGGCTTTAGCTCACAAAAGATAACGCTTCTGTTGTACCAAACCTTCTCAGTCTTAGGATTCCAAAGCTTGTATCCTTTTATGCCAGCACTATAGCCAATAAAAATACACTTTATAGCTTTGTTTTCCAACTTAGATCTTTTTTCAAATGACACATATGCATATGCCTCATAGCCAAAGACACGAATATGTCTCAAAGAGGGCTTCTTTCCAGACCATGCTTCCAAAGGCGTCTTCTCCACAAGAGCAAAGTTAGAAGAATGATTTACCAAGTAACATGTTGTAGAGACTACTTCAGCCCAGAACTTCTCCTCCAAGCCAGTACTGCTCAGCATACTTCGTGCTCTTTCCATTACTATCTTGTTGAACCTTTCAGCAACTCCATTTTGCTATGGAGTGTAAGGTGTAGTCTTATGTCTTTTAATCCCATGATCTGTTCAGTACCTTTCGAATTTATCTAAACAAAACTCACTGCCATTGTCAGTCCTTAAACATTTTATTTTCCTACAAGTCTGATTTTCAACAAGGTTTTTAAATTCCTTAAACTGACTAAACACTTCTGATTTACTTCTTAAAAAATATACAAATGCTCTTCTTGAATAATCATCAATAAACGACACATAGTATCTTGATTTAGATAAAGAAGAAACATTCACTAAACCAAACACATCAAAATGTATATAATCAAGCAAACCAGAAGATTTGTGAGGACTGGAATAAAATGAAACATGGTGTTGTTTACCATATATGCAATGTTCACAAAATTCAAACTCAAGGTTACAATCTTCAAGCCCTTCTACCAGGTTTTTATTTTTCAAGGTTTTTAAACCTTTCTCACCAATGTGGCCTAGCCTATGATGCCAGAGCATTGTCTTTTCTGCTGGAAGTTTAACCTTCATTGAGTTCACACCATCAGGAACGTTTCCCTCTTTTTCTCCATGAGCAGCTTTCTGTGATTTCGCAGACACTATTGCATTGAATAGCTTGTGCATCTAGCTTGTACAAGGTACCAATTCGAGCACCCCTAGCCAGCACCATAGAGCCTCTAGTCATCTTGCAACCATTTCTAGAGAATGTGGCATGCACTCCAATAACATTCAACTTACTTACAAAAAGTAAATTACGAGCCAGACCTGGTATATGCATCACATCATTTATTCCCTTCACTCTTCCATCAGGGAATTGAATTTTGGCTCTTCCACGACCAACAATTTCCAAAGATGAATCACTTGCCAAATACACCTTTCCACCATTGTATTCTTCATACTTCATGAACTAGTCTCTATGAGATGTCATGTGGAAAGATGCTCCAGAATCAATCAGCCAGACATCATCTGATGCTCGTGTAGCCAAAGCTGCAATGAAGGCGTCTGCATCAATTTGAGAAGAATCATTGTCAGAAGAGGTCTTCTTCTTCTTATTTTTCTCTTCCTTGCAATCCTTTTGGATATGACCAGGTTGCCCACAATTCCAGCATTTCACCTTGGACTTCTTGCCAGGAGACTTTGATCTCCCTTCTGATTTTGATTTGGATTTCTTGTCCTTCTTCTTGCCTTTCTCCTTCGATCTACCTCTAACAGCCAGAGCCTCCTTTGCCATCTCAGAAGATTTTCTTCTCATCTCTTCCGACAACAAAGAAGCAACAACATCTTCCATCTTGAAAGTGGATGTCGTACTCCCAATAGCCATCACCAGATGATCCTAAGAATCTGGAAATGAACATAGCAACAGCATGCAGCGATCTTCATCTTCAATCTTCACACCAACAGATGTTAACTGAGCAATCAGCATGTTGAATGTATTCAAATGATTAGCAACAAATCCTCCCTCCTGCATTCTCAAAGAGTATAGCTTCTTCCTCAAAAACAATTTGTTTACCAAGGACTTGCCCTGATAAATAGATGCCAGTCTTTTCCACAAGGAAGATGCAGTCTTTTCTTCATGCATGTTCAAAAGAACAGAGTCTTCCAAATAGAGCCTTATCAACCCCTTAGACTTTCTATCTGCAAGATCCCAATCCTCTTGCTTCATGCCTTGAGGCATCATTCCAGAAACAACAAGCCATAGATCACGATCCACTAACAGATCTTCCATTTTGAGTTTCCACAACTCAAAATTCCTACCATTGAATTTCTCTATTTCCATCTTCTCGGATGTGCTCACCATCTTAATTTGTAATTAAACTATCAGACCTCTACCAAACTCCCACTGAAAAATAATTGACACAAAAAACCCAACCCACTCACAAGGATAACACAACTGGCTAGGCTCTGATACCACTTGTAAGGAAAGCAAAGGTGTGGAAGCAACTTTCCTAACGCCAAAACCATAGGGAAGAATGTAGACAATACCTTTAATTTTCAAATTACAATCTAATTAAGACACACATGAAAGATTTACAGAAACAGAGATAATACACAAAGACAATGAACAACAGATTTACGTGGGAAAACCCTTTTGGGAAAAAACCCACCACACCAAGCTGAATCTCTTTGTATTACAGTAACAAATAATTACATACGATGCAGAGATACAACTCTCTAGTATCAGTTCACAGTACTTTCATTCACTGTTCAATCTCTTACAAAAATTGCTCTCAACAACCCGATTATTTTTCATTCTCAGAATTGATCTTCTTTTATCTTATCACATTATGATTTTTATCTTTTGTTCATCCTTATCTGTCATTGCCCCATCGTAGAAAGTTTCCTCTTGAGCGTTGATTTTTCCCTACATGCAGTTCAACTCCAATGTCACAACTACTGCAAAAAATCTAACTACCACCCATTTGAAGTTCACTTCCTCTGATTGGTCCATGAGATGCCACATAGGAAAGTCAAATGGTCAAGGGTGTTCAACCTATCTTGGAATGTCGGTGAGACACTAACCGTGTCTCCCCGATGCCAACACAACCATCATTCGATATCAGCGTAGGTTCCACCAGTTGGCAAGATGATATAGCGAATGCCATGAGTCATACCGAATCCACCAATAACCATTTCATTCCTATCGGCAAGAGTTTTCCTCATCGGCAAGACTCATACCGATACTCATGAATCACATCAATTTCAACTTTGCCATCAGCAAGACTTTACCATTCGCCAAGAGGTCTCACCGAGTCTCAAGTTTCACCGAAGCACCTGACAGTTGGAAAGACATTTTTCTTTCGCCAAGACTTCACTCCGAGCAAACCATGTCATACCAAGTCGGCAAGAATTTTGTTTTTCACTGAGACCTCACATCAAGCAACCATGTCATACCAAGTCAGCAAGACTTTTGTCTTTCGCTGAAACCTCACATTGAGCAACCATGTCATACTGAGAACTATCGGCAAGACACTCTGTCAGTCGCTAAGACTTCATACTGAAGTATTTGTGTCATCGCGAAGACTCCAAGTGTATCCCCATCGGCGAGACCTTCATCAGTCACTGGGACTTCATGCCGAAATGACTTGTGTTACTCTAATGACTCCAGTCACTGGGAGTCACACCAAAGACACCCGATACCAAACGCATGTAGCTCTGTCAGTGAGACATTCCACTCGGTGAAAGGTTACAATGAATACCAATAGGTCACAATGGCAACACCAGTCGGCGAGACAATAGCATTGTCTCAGTGACATGAACATTTCAAAAAGATTCAGAATAGCTTGTCGGCCAGACATCAACAATGTCATAGCGACTTTGCCCTTAAGGAGTTATATGCCAGTAAGGATTGAGGCACCTATTCCAACACTAAGGAGATAGGGGTTAGGCCTATAGACTTATTGACATATGTAATAGATGAGGATTATGATGGCCATGAGGAGGATGTAGAGAAGGATGCAGAGGAGGATGAGGATGAGGATGAGGACGAGGAGTGACTAATGAGTGAGGGGGATGATACATCGAATGAGGATCCAATGGGTCATGAGTGGAGAGAGCCATCTCCTACTCATGTGACTAGATCACAGTTAGCAGTTGTAGCATGCACCAGTACCGATAGACATGGAGAGGCTAGTACATCCTCCATGCCTCCTACACAAGACAAGGTTGTCTTTACATAGCCAATCAAAGAGCTAGGTGATGATATCTAATTTATTGCTATGCTTTATGTTTATGTTCATGCTTTATGATTTAATTTTATGTCTATATATATATATATGTCATGATGTGTATTGATTATATTTATGATTTCAATCTTGCAGGGGCTGTGAGAGACCTACATGATCTCTATCGCTAGGTTGTTGCAGAGATAGTGCCTCTTTCAATCTATGAGGATGCTACTAATATAGATTATGTGTCCCCAGCCATCATGGAGTAGGACCCAGAGCTGTTCGAGCCATATGTCAGACTACAGGAAGCATATGAGAGTTTTAGGAGGCATGCCAACCAAGCCAAGGCTGCCTATGAGGAGGTCTAATCATCTCGAGCCCCAATGGAGATCGAGAGACTCCAGGAAAAGGTAGCCAGGCTACAAGCACAGAGAGTGCCTAGTGGAGGATCATCAGGAGGATATTGGATCAACACATGTTCTGCAGTATGCTCTAGATGTACTTTCCAGCTCACGATCATGATCACATACCATTGTCTCTTGACGGAATGCCTCACGACAAATGCAATCACCAAATCCCAATGGATCCAGTAGTCATAGACCATAGCAACATTGTATATATTTATGACATGTACTCAAAATTTTGATGTATATATATATGATCATTTGATGTTTTGTTATTTATGTTTATGTGTTTAATGTTAAATGGCTAGATGATTGATCAAATAATCATTATAAGACTATTTAATAAATTTCTCCATGATTTAACATGTTTTATGTGATCTAATTAAAACTTATTCTATTTTCTCTTAGATGCAACTGTTATCTCCTAGGAATGCACCCTATGCAAAGTTATGAAAAACTGAGCATTCTAGAGAAACATGGGATCATTTCAAGGCTGTGGATCACCTAAAGTTGAAATGAACCTCCGGAGAAGGCTGGCTTCCTTTGTGTTATCACCTAACTACTAATCTTTGTAAGGAAAAGGGAGAAGGAGTGCATGAGAATAAAACTAAACGCTATGGTGATACACCAAATTGATAAGAGCAATGGAATACTTTGATTTACACTTGAAAATTGATAATCAACATAAAATTACACATCAAATCTGTAAGCCTTGCATTAATGTATCACAAACAGGTTTGATTCACACACTTTTTCAAGAGAGGAAAATACTTTCACAGATTAGAATCCATGTGTGATTATGTAAACACAGTTTGTGATTTGTATAATGATACTTTTGCAAAGGAAGGCATGAAAACAAAAGATAAAGTTATAAGGGAATAGAATAAATTCACAAAATAACTTGATCATTAACCTGAAATGCTCAACACTTTGCAAGAACAAGATGGTAATTTTGAATCATCAACAGTGACCAAGGTAAACTCTGTATATTATGCTCTAAATGAGTTACAAAAGTTTTCTAATCTAAGAAAGGACTGCAAAAGTCACAAACTTTTGAAAAGCATAAGAAGAACTCCCTTACAAAGAGGCAAAAAATTCCATATATACTAAGAGTCTCAGCCCCTGCCCTAGGGCTTACAAAATATCATCCTCCAAAAAGATCTTCCATTAGATCTTTTTATTCGAGTTACTTCTGCATTAAATGTGTATCCCCGCTGTCCATGTCGGTGAAGGATCGCTCTAGAAATGGCCTCAATATCTTTTGGAATAATTGCATTAATATCTGACCTCTGTTTCCACCTTGAGACTTCATCAGAGCTGCTTTGAACATTCTGAAGCATTACCATTAATATCGATCTACCTTTTGCCAGTAGAGATTCCAGCTGTCACTGAGACTCATGGCCTTTCTACTCCTTCGGCTTTCCTCCTGTTTCAGATCTTTCTTCAAGTTGATCCCCCTAAGAGACAACACCAAATGTTCCCTATTGTCAGACCTCCATAGAGGCAAAACCACCACCTTCAAACCGATTCCTCATCCTTGATCACAGAGCAGATCCATACTGCTCACATTCCATTGATCTTCCTCACAAGGATAGTCACAATAGTCAAACTACCCATGGTTCGCCTTTAGTTCTCTCTGATTGGTTGAACACATGCTACGTAGGATTTCCAAGGGGTCAAAAGATTCTTTAGACAAAATCACATGCCGGTGAGACACTATCTGTTTCTCGCCGATGCGACTATTCCTATCAGCAGCAATCGACATAGCATACAACTGTCGGTGAGACCTCATATCGAATGCAAAAGTTATATCAATATCACAAAAAACCATCGACAAGAAAATCATTATTGGCCAGACATCACAACATGCAACAAGAGTTATAGCGATATCCCCCTTTCATCGCTGAGACAATCGCATTCGGCAAGAGGTCATAGCGGGCACTAAGAGTCATACCGATATCCCTTTTCGATTGGCAAGTCCATCGCTATCGGCAAGACTCTCCATTGTCAGTGGGACCTTTCACCGAGCCCTTCATCCTTCGATGAGACACCATCGGGTTGGCAGGACATTACACTGACCTTTCATTTCAGTGAGACCTCACCCTGTCGGTGAGACATCTCGCCGAGCTCCTCCTATTTCGACGAGACCCTGCTTAGTCGGCAAGACCTTTCGCCGAGCTCAAACATTATACCGAAGGCACAATCCCTTCAATGAGACTCCACTTGGTCGCCGAGACCTCATGCCGAATTCAACCTTTTGGCAAGACTTCTATTTGTCGGCCAGACCTCATAGCAATGATGTCTCCTTTTGCTGAAACCTCCTTTTGTTGGCAATACCTCATAGCGAACACAAACCATCTCCCTGACGTTGGCCTGGTGAACAACTGTCGGCAAGACATCCCAAGTGGAGAGAGATATAAAACTTTACAATGACTGAGATGTCTTGGTGACCATGAGGATTTCAAACAGGTATAACACACTGCTAGTCGGCAAGACATTCAGCTGGTCTCTGCAACTTTCTTCATCAGGAGTTTTATGCCAAATTTGAATGAGGGATGCCTTCCAATAGACTTCCTTGTGAAATAGCATTAGATAAAGACCTTCCCAATGAAAACCGAACACCTGCACATTGGGCTCAACCCTTATGGGAGCCACATTTAATCCATGTGCCAAATCTAAAACATAATTTCCCCTGATTGAGCCCATAGGTGAAAATTGGGTAACAACAACATTGTGATTGAGTATGTTATGCTAAATTAAATGTACCTATGATCTAATTAAAGAACATTAAATGCATATAAGGATCTAATCTAACATAACACACAAGATGAAATTGAATAGCATGAAACCTAAAATAATCATTTAAAAATTAATTTAAATAATCACTTTAGTATCTAGGACACACAAATAATTGATTTTCAAGAATGAAGCAATGTGAGAGCACATAGACTGTCATCTACTAACTCTAACACCACTGATTTATAATTCACACTATTCAAGAAGATTATACAAAATACCGATGCAAGTGTGTAGCATTAATAGGTTCTTTAAGAGGTGTACCATCCATTTATGTTAACATATATGCACCAAACCCATAACTTGCATTAATATATAAGGTCCTAACCAATTAGGACTGAATTTTCCTTTTTTAGTCTGTAAACATTGATGTTATGTTGATTTTCAAATAACACCAAATCACCCTTATTGAATACGTGAACCAAATGACATGGTCAATGTAGCTACATTGTAATTTTCTCGAATAATCTTGAAGATGTTCAAGAGTGTTAATTCGTTGTTCATCAAGCATTTCAAGCTAATGCAATCATTGTTCTTTATAGGTTTTGTCATCAATAAGTCCTTGAAGAGAAATCCTTAATGTAGGGATTTCTAACTCCAAGGGCATTATCGCCTCGGCACCATAGACAAGGTTATAAGGAGTAGTCCCAGTGGATTTTTTGATACTAGTATGGTAAGCCCATAATACGTGTCATTTGTGTGTGCCAATCCTTATTATGTTTGTTTATTGTTTTCCTTAATATTTTTTTGAGAGCCTTATTAGTTGATTTGGCTTGACTATTAGATTGCAGGTAGTAAGGTGTTGAGAAATGATGTTGGATGTTAAATGTTTCTAGGAATTTGTTCACATCATTATTCTTAAATGGTGTCCTATTGTCTGAAACTAATGCAAAAGGAGGTTCAAACAAGCTATAATGTGTTCCAATATGAAACGACATATCACATTAGTAGTTGTGGAATGAAGAGGAATAAATTCTACCCATTTTATGAAATAATTTGTTGTTGTTATTATAAAAGTGTGCCCAACTAAAGAAGGTGAGATTTTTCCAATCAAATCCAATCCCCAAACTAAGAACAACCAAATAGGAATTTGGGCCCGAAGCTCATAAGCGAGAGCATGAATCAAATTGTTGTGTTCCAGACATTTATGAAATTTCTTAGCATATTCAAAGCAATATTTCTCCATATTTCTCCAATAATATCCCATGTGGACAATTTTTTGAACTAATGATCTTCCTCAAAAATGACCTCCACAAGTGCCTGAATGAGCTTCTTCAAGTGCTACAGGGATTTAAGATTCTTTAAGACATCTAAGTAAAAGACCATTAAAGGATCTTCTCTATAACACATTCATCAATGAGAATTACATACTTGGATGTGAGTTTTTGAAGACGATCTCGAGTATTCTTAAAGTTGTCGGCTCAAGAAAGGTACCTTCTTTTAAGTAATTAAATATCAGTGTGTACCATTCACTAGAGCTTTCCATAGTTGTTGATAATAATTATTTGGTTTTGGATTCTATTGATGGGTTCATAATTGTATGGAAAATAAATGTGAAATCTTTTGAGGGATCTTGAGGGGATATAAGAGAAGCTACATTTACCATTGTATTTTCATGTCGATTATCCTTTCATGGGATGTTATCAATGGTAAATGATTCAAACTTCTCTAACAAATTCATTGTGAGATCCTTGTATTTTGACAATTTGTCATGCTTTGCTTGATATGTCCCATTTATTTCCTTAATGACTAATTGCAAATCATCAAATATCTTCATATTTCGAACTCTCAAAGCTAAAATAGTGTGTAAACTGGTAATTAATGCTTCATATTCCATTGTGTTGTTGGTGCATGGGAATTTTAAGTGACAGGATAAGGGAATAGACTTTCCCATGGGTGGGACTATTATAGTCTCAATGCCAGAGCCTGTTCTACACTTAGATCCATCAAAGTCTAACTCCCATGTTTCTTCATCTTTCTAAATATTCAACACATTTTCTTCAGGGAATGTTTCTGTATTAGGTAACACTAGGGGAGAGGGAGCGTTTGCTAAGTGGTTAGTTAAGGCTTGTCCACTAATTTCTTTTTTTGAAACAAACTTAAGGTCAAACTCTGTTAACAATATAACCAATTTAGCTAGACATCTTGATAAATCTATTTTAGTGAAAAGATGTTTTAAAGGATCAAATTTTTTCATTGCATGTATTTTAGCATTTAGTAAGTAATGTCTCAACTTAGTAGTAGCAAATACAAGAGCCAAACATTATTTTTCTATCATTGTATATCGCTTCTCGTAATCAATCAAAGTTCGGCTAATATAATAGACAAGACGTTCCTTACCACTCTCGTCTTATTGAGCCAACAATGTTGTGAGAGCATGTGTTGATGTTGTAGTGTAAAGGATGAAGGGTTTTTTTTGCATAGAAATTTTTAAAACAGGTAGAGTAGCAAGATAATCCTTCAAACTATCAAAAGCATGTTTACAATCCTTGTTCCAGTTAAATCAAACTTCTTTCTTAAGGAGATGTATAAATGGTAATGTTCGATCTACTAAGGATGCTACAAAATGTCGGATAGCTTGAATTCTTCCTTGTAAGGTGCATAATTGAGAAATGTTTCTAGGAGGTGGCATGTTAACTATAGCATCAATTTTCTTTGTGTCTAGCTCAATGCCTCTGTGAGATACGATAAAACCTAAAAAATTTCCATTATCTTCACAAAAGACACTCTTTTTTAGATTTAATCTCATGTTGTATTCTCGAATTCACTCAAATATTTTTTGAAAGACATTTAGATTGTCTTGGTGAGTCAAATATTTGGCTAAAATATCAACATAATCTTCCAAAATCTTATGTATGTAATTGTGAAATATCAATGTCATAGCTTGTTGATATGTTGCACCTGTATTCTTTAATCCAAAAGGCATCATGACCCAAAAAAATGTTCCCCAAACAGTTGTAAATGTTGTTTTGTATTGATCTTGAGGGTTGATAAAGATTTTACTGTACCCAAAAAATCCATGCATGAATGACAACAAAGCATGTCCCACAATCGAATATACTATCATGTCAATATTAGGAAGGGGAAAGTCATATTTTAAAGATTGTTTATTCAAATCATGAAAAAATCCATAGACATACTAATATGATTATTGGGTTTTGTCACTGTGACAATCCTTGAGATCCAAGGGGAATAATCTATAGGTCTTATAAAACCAGCTTCAAGGAGTTTTTCAATTTCTCCCTTAACTAGCAAGGCTACCTTAGGATTCATCTTTCGTATCTTTTGCCTAACAGGTTTAGTATTTTCAACAAGGACTATGTTGTATGTTACAATCTTAGGGTCAATTCTTGGCTGTCCAAATAAGCCCAAGCAAAAAGTTCGGGAAAGTCATGAATCTTCTTATTCTTCATCATCAAGGCACTTTCTCTTTATTGTTGATTTTCATCGCTATATCAATTGTATCTCCTAAAGGAAGTGCACTTTGTTTTGGAAATTCAAGATTGTATTCTTCTTTGCTCATGTCAACCTTAATACTTTCCTTTTCTACATCTTTTTCTTTGGTGCTAATCATAGCACATGTAATCCATTTTGTTTGAGGAGTAAATGGTTTTTCATAAACTCCTAGCATTTGTTTCAAGGCTTCATCATCTTCAAAGTACTCCCATGATGGTTCACAAGTCATATCAAGCAATTCAAGATACTTCAAGGTGAGGTTGATTTTAGGTTTACACATAATGGTGTTGATGTTTAACGAGGGTCTTTTGTTTTCTTAAGTTATCTTAGAAGGACAATATCCCAAACCACTTTTTGTTTCTTGCATGTTAGGCTCTACATGAACATGAATTCTTTATTCTTTCTCTCCACATCCTTTTCCACTATAACCCAATTGTTTCATAAGCTCATAACCTCTTCCATAAATTTTCTCCATTTCTTTCGGGTTTGGTGGTTGTTGATAATCTATCTCATAAAATTTTTTTGTGTAGCTTGTATCTTCTTCAAGGGTAGATGAGGTAGATTCTTGTGACTTTTCTTCCAAGTTCTGTGTTGACATAACCATTGGTTGCTTTTTTTTTTCATCTTCTTTTCTTGTAATTGTATATTCTCCCATAAACGAATGTGTAAACTCCAAGGAACCCCAATCATCTTCCAATAACTTTGTCACTATTTATGTTTCTTATTTTTCTTCTTCCATAGGTTCTATGATTGATGTTGGGATTAATGTGTTTAGAGGGCTTGTCATTCCTTTTTCAACTTGTAAACAACTTTCAAGTTTGAGGTCTATTTCAATTTGGTATACCTTATTGTTGTAGACATACTTCATTATGCAATGAAGAGTTGAAGGAACTGCATGCCTCTCATGAATCCAAGGTCACCCTAAAAGAAGGTTATATGAAAAATTATTGGGCATTACATGAATAGGAGTTTGCAAGGTAGCCTTTCCAACTGTAATAGGTAAAGTAATCACACTCAATGGTTGTTTCCCTATATTATCAAATCCTTGAATTGATAAGGAATTAGGTTGAATTTTTTACTTTCCACACCAAGTTTATCCAAAAGGGTCACACTACACACATTAAGAGCAAAGCCATTTTCAACAAGGGTTCTTTTTATTCCTAACCTATTATGGATAGCAATTATCATGAAGGCATAATTTATCTTTCTTATTTCCAAAGGAGGTAGCTCATGTTGGTGAAAGGTAATAATTACATTAATTGTATTCATTCCTTGTATGAGAGTTGCCACATCATTTGCATTTGTACTAGAGGGAACCATTACTTGTTGCAAGGAAGTTTGAAGCATAGTGTGATAATTAGGTCAATTTTGAATTAGGTCCCATAGGGATATATTTGTAGGAATATTCTTAAGTTGTTCAACAAGATCGCACTCCTTCCCACTATGTGAAGTTAGACGAGGAGCACTAGGAAAAATGGGATTAGGAAAAGGTAAGTGTTGACATTTGTTTTGGCACAACAACATGCAAACAGAATATTGTCACTCTGTTTCTCCTGAAAGAGAAAGACAACACATAGATGTCTTAGCTCCCAAGGTCTTTATAGTTGGTTCTCAACTATGCTGATGTTGCTCAGTGGTCAATGTAATAGTAATGTTCAAGGGGCCTACTGGTGTGAGCTTCTGGATTGTTCTAAGATCAAGCATGAATTTAAACCTACTTTAACCAGGGGTTTTAAAGAAACATAAAAAGATAGATCAAGGTTTTGGTATTGAAGAGAATGATGATTCATCTAACTTAACCAGACTTGTTACATCTCAAGGAATTGCTAACTAAAAATTGAAGAACAAAATTAACTTGTGATTAACACCAGGTGCATTCATTCACAGTACTAATTTCAACAACTAATTATAAGTTACCATTTAAGCAAAACACAAAATAAGATTTTCATTCCTTGAAAGATTTCAAAATTAGATGGTTAAATTAAAATAAATACCATTCTAGAACACAATATGAAGTAGATTCGAATCTAGTTGCTTCTACTGTCAGTGAGACAGATAAGCAACATTTACAAATCTGGCACAATCACTAGTGTACAGAAAACCCATGTCTTCAGACTGCTTCCATTTACACTAAAGAAAAATGGAAAGATACATTCCATCCTATGTTGAATCTAACTCCTAACTGAGAAGACAAAAGAAGCTCCTATTACAAAGAATTAGGATGCAGTTCTGTCTCCTCTCTCTTTTCTCTATTTCTCTCTGTATTCTAAAACTTCTTCTAACTTTTTCTAACCCTAGCAGTTCTAACCATCTAACTTCAAAAAAAAGATTCATTACAAAGAGGCAAGAATGCCATATATACACCACCTCCCGAAAAGAATGTCAGCGCCTATTTTTAGGGTTTACAAAATATCCATGGTGTTAGAGGGTTGGCGTTCAGATCTTTTGAAGGGAGTCAGTTCTGCATTAAATGCGCACTCCTGCCATCCATGTTGGTAAAGATTGTCTCCTAGAAAGATCTGTAGATCTTTTGCAACTACCGTATTAACTCCCATGCCTTTGTGTCCATTTTTGAACTCCAGCAGGGCTGCTTTGAGTGCCCTAAAATATCACCATTAATGGCGAGCTACCCCTGTTAGTAAACACTAGCTGGCATTATGACTCACGGTTACTTTTTCTTCCTTTGGCGCTCTTCCTGCTCCAGATCTATCCTTCTACAAGTTGTCGGTGTAGCATGGTCTAGTCGGTGAGACATTTTGGCAATCCATAGAATTCATATCAAGCTCACAAAGACCATCGGCAAGACTGCATTCTTTCGACAAGACCACATGGTGAAGTCTTTCTCTCAGCGAGCTCTATTTCTTTCGGTGGGGCCCCCTTTCTGTCGGTAGGACATCTGCATTCAGCAGGATGTTATGGCGGGCGCTAAGAGTTATAGCGATATCTCCTTTTATTGGTAGGTTCGTCACTATTAGCAAGATGTACATCAATCGGGAAGACGTCAGAGCGAGTTGAACGTGACACACCAAGGGCATAAAACATGTCAGCGAGACTTTACTTGGTTTCCAAGACTTCTCGCCAAACTCAAACCACCATGCCGATAGCGCCTCACCTTTCGGCAAGACTTTTCAAGAAATATCCTCACCCACACGAATTGATCCTACAAAACAAGGTCCCCATTAGTCCTCTAAATCATAAAAATATCATCCCTTTAAATTACCCATAACACTTCTTATTTTATTATACTTCGCAAGAAAAGACTTATTTCTGGCAGAGGCAGAACCAAATCCAAACCGGGAACAACACCTACCTTCAAAACTGGGGGCGAAACAAAAACCAGATTGGGACGAGAGGGAAAAATTGGATGAATCCCAGAGGAACCAGGATCGGGACCAAAAGGGGACCTAGGAACGACATCCATCGCCTTTAAAACTTGGCAAGGCAGGGTCAAAACAAAAATTAGAACCGAGACCGGAGTCGAGATGGGAACAAGTCAGGGAAATAATCAACATTTCCAAGTTCATACCCCATCCTGGCTCCATGTCTAGGAAGGAAACCAAAATTCAGAGGATAGAACAAAACACCGATGGGGTCAGAGCAAAAACCAATCCCTAGCGAAGCACAATGGGGGTGGGGGCGGAACCAAATCTGGAATCAAAAATTCCACAAAGTTTCAGTTTCGGATTCCATCCCAGGCCCACCTCTGACAAACATACAAAGACAAAAAAGAAAACGGGAAATGAAGGAAAAACAACACCCTGCGACCAAACGATCGAAAGCGGGGCAGAACAAAACGGACAAAGCAGAACCGGGACCGGAACCAAATCCGGAATTGAAACTTCTTCAAAGTTTCAATTTTGGATTCCGTTCCGAACCCGCCTCCACTATCACCCAAAAAGAGAAAGGGGAGGGAAAACCCCACGATGAAACAAAACAAGAAAAGGAAAGCGAAAGAACAAAACAAGCGGAACCGAGATCAGAACAAAACTCGAACCAAAAACCTTTTCAAGTTTCAAATTTTGGTTCCAGTTCTAGTTATGAATCCGCTAGAACAAAAATGAAAAGACGCGTGAGAGAAACACAAGAAAGAGGAGGAACAGGGATCGGGGAAGGAAAATAAAATAGAACTTGGAAAGGTTTCTAAGTTCGATTTCCACTCCGGTTCCAGGCCCACCAAAACAAAAAGGAAAAAGATGGATGTTTTCGAAAACATCCAAGGCATAGGACACAAAAACCAACAAAAGACCAACGAAGAAGAGAGGAAGGAAAAGGCAAAATCGGGGTCGGGATGGAACCTAAACGAGAAACTTAAAGAAAGTTTATCCTTCTGACTCGGACCTGAACCCGACTTCGAGAAAGAACAAAAGACGAAGACAAAGAACCGTTGGAACCGGAACTGGGGACGGATCAAGACCAGAACTTAGAAGGAATTTCCAAGTCCGATATTGGTCCCGGTTCTGCTTCCGAAAGAACTTTAAAACAATTACGCCTCAGGCAGAAAACCAAAGGCCGAAAAGACAAGAGAACAAAGGTGGACCCATTTTGTTCCAGAATAAAATGGGGTGGTTATGCAAGGCATAACAGTAAGGTTGTCAAAGTTGGTTGTTTCAATTGTGGATTATTTTGAGTATTGTATGTATGAGAAATTGTATTATAGCTTGATTGATGCAAAACATTGTTCTTAGGTGGGTAAAGAGTAAATTCAATCTTGTTTTTATATTGAGGTTTGTGTGAAGGTGGGTAAAGGATAAGTTGAGTTTGAATCACGTTAACTTCTCTTGGTTTCATTTTATCATAACAAGCCTTAGTGGATGAACCTTGTGAGATGAATTCCTCAAGGGATTCATCTAACATGTCAAAGGCATCACTACTAAAAGGATAGAGGGTTAGGTTAGCTTTGAAAAAGAGATTTGACATGATCAAATAACTAAGCTTTCTCCAAGAGGTTCATCGGTTTGTAAGGTATTTTTTATTTTTGTTTTCTAATAAATGCCAAATGTAGTCTAATTCTAATTGAACTAATGCTGAAAATGAAAAGTACAAGAATCTAAATCTATCCACAATTGCAATGAACATATACTATACTTAATATAATGATTTGAATGTAACAAAAAGTATGCAAATTGAAACAAAAATTTATCAACGAACAAAAGCTCAAAAAGAGAGAATTTAATTCTGTAAAATGTAGTTCAAAATCTGCACTGGGACTAAATTGCCCAGAGGGGCATATGAATCCCAGTGAGGGTTTTTTCAAAATTTTCAAAAAAAATTAAGTGATTTTGAAGCTTTTAATGTTTTATGATTTGTAACCTAAGTGAAAATGTAGATTTTATATGATTTGAGATAATTTGAGATGTAAAAATGCAACCTATATGCACTTTCACTAATGCAAAATTTAGAAACCCTAGAATGCCAATTAACTAATGCAAACCCAAATGCAATGTTAATGCAAGCAAGATCTAGGATGATGATGCACTCCAAATCAAAATTATGATGTTCTAAATGAAGGATCACCAAAATGAAAGGTAGAATTTTGTTTCTCTTCTATGCTAGGGAGATAGAATAACAAAATTCAACACTCTCATTCAAGAACAAACCCTAGAGATCTCAACCTCAAGTGTGCAAAGGAGAAAGAGATCTTGCATAGGGTTTTCCTACGGCCTGATTGTAAACTAATGAGGGGTTCACCACCAAGATAGGGCTTGGAAAGACAAATGCAATGTAAGATGTAAAGCTTAAACCTAATATGATGCAGTCTTTAACTAGATGACCTAAAAATGCATGTAAAACAGAATAACAAATGGACATATGAAATGTGTGCACCTAGAAACCTAAAGCAGACTGGAATGAGCTTTGCAACACTTAAAAACCTAAAATTTTGGCCTATTGGGACTCATAAGTCAATCTAGGAATATCAATCCCAGATTTGGGTTTCTATCCAAGAACAAGTTTCTGGATAAAGGGTATTTGAAACTACAAAAATCTAGAAAAATGCCTGTAGTGGGACTCATATGCCACTTTTGGCATATCAGTTCCATTTTGCATTTCTAGGAATTCAAAGTTGAAATTTGTGCTCCAATCTTTGCTCTTTCCTTCCAAATTGATTTTTAGATCCGAATCTGTGAAAAAACCTGTAAAACTGAATATATATTTGATTTGCTTATGGGGGGTTTGCCTCGGTCAAACCCCTAGTTTGGTAATTAAACCTTAATGGAAACAATGAAACATGGATGTAAATAGGAATGCAAACCCTAAACTTAAGTGTGTCTAAGATTAGGAAATTTGAAATGCAATATAACCCTATTCTAATGTGCTAGAATGAGAGGCATGAATGAAACATGAAGATGAATGACTCATTGTGAGAGATCTCTAATCACCCAAATGAGCCCTAATTGTAATCAAGGGAAAATCAGATTTGTTAAAGGGGTTAGCACAATAACATTAAAATCCATTGAAGTAACAAAGTACAAAGGAAATAAACATGAAAACAAAAAGGAACAATGTTACCCTAAGTCTTCATCTTCCATGCTTCACCTTTGTTACACCTTCTAGTTTGCAGCAAATCGAATGAGGCCCTCAGATTTCCAATGAGCACCTAGACTAATGTCAAAGCCCTATGCAAGTGTTGAAGGATTTGTATAAAAACAATGACCTCACAATAGACTAAAATGACAATGACTGCAAATGACAATAATAATAACCTAAGTTGACAGAATGAGCATGAGATAGAGAGAGATCCCCAAAATAAGAACAAAATTGTCATTTTATAAAAACTGCAATTTTGAATGTGTGGTCAGGATGAGAAGATGACAAATACCCTAGAATCAATGGTCAAGATTGAATGTTGTAGTACGAATTAGGGTTAGGTCAAAATTAGGGCAATGACAAGAAATGAATGGCCAAAATTGAATTATAAAATAATTCAATCAAGGGCTGAAATTAAATGAGATGTCAGGGGATAAGATTGGCAATGATAAAGAGGTTCTTTGGAGAAATTAAATAATAAAATTATTTAACCTAGGTGACCAATGAATAATTAAATAATAAATATATTATTTAATTATACAAAGGAATTATTTTGAATTAAAATGATTTAATTCAAAATTCAGAGAGTTGACTAAATTAAATAAATAAAATTTATTTAATTTAATGAGAGAAGAGGCTAATGAATAATTAAATAATTAAAATAATTATTTAATTATAGTGGAAAGTGGACAAAAATTAAATAAATTAGAATCTATTTAATTTTTTAAAAGAAGGGAACTTAATTAGTGATGTAATTAAATAAAATTTATTTATTTAATAATCAAGAAGAAATAAATGACAAAGGGGAATTAAATAAATTAAGAAATTTATTTAATTAAAGGAAGACTTAGATAATTAATAACGTATTAGATAAATAAATAACATTTATTTATTTTAATGAGGAACAAATGACATGAACTAATTAAATAATTATGAATTATTTAATCAATAGTCGAATGTGGACCAAGGACATAATTAAATGACTTAATTATGCTAGGACGAAAGTGGTAAAAATGAAGCTTGCAGGCCTAGGTCATTTTTAGGTGTCTACATTTTTCCCCTCTTTGTCATAATGTCGCTTGTCGCATTGTGACAAAGAAAAATAAGTCGAGAATATGCCCCATTGAAGGTACGGAGTATCCTTGCCCCCTCAGGAAATTTTCAAATTTTGGGTCGGCGCCAGAAAAATTTGCAAAGGGTCCCGATAAATCAATTTGATGACCAGAAAAACAACGGCGCAGTCGGTTTCAGATTCTGACATGTTTAAAGCAACTTACGGGGAGGTCGAAGGTGTTCAAATGAGCCTCCAGTATTGACTTTGGTTGAAAAATGTCATTTTGACCTTATAAATAGGTTGACAAAGGGGTAAAAGTCAATTCACTTTCACTATTTACCTTGCAAAACTTGAGAGCTCAGAGCGAAAGGTGCAGCAGCGAGGATGGTTATTCCAGTGTCAGAGCACCGTGGGGAGATCATGAGGACCTTCAGATGGCCAGAGGGCTCAGAGCCAGCGGTATGTACCCTAAACTTACTTTGTCATTTTATCATTTTACGTGCTTTTTCATGCTTTCTAGGGTAGTCAACGAATGCGCCGCGACGCATATGCATTCGCGTAAGTCGCAATTGCTTTCTTGTTTGACGCGTTTGATGCGTCGCGATGCAAGCACAAAGAATAAACGAGTTGCACCGGTGGTTCACACTGCATTTGATAATTCGTGCGACGCAAGTGACTTACCGAGTCGCATTTGACCGTGAAAGTGCCGCAATCGTTTTTCTGCAACACAACTGCTTGTTTGAATGTCACAATTGTAATGTCATGCTGCATTCGCAATGTTGCGACGCAACCACAATTTCGGGACGCAAATGTCATATAGCGACGCAATTGACATGTCCAGACGCATTTGATGTTTCGAATGACGCAGTTGTTTTTTCACGACGCAATTGCTTATTTGCGACGCACTTGCCTATTGTCTTAATAAAACTTGTTTTGATGTGTTTACATGCCCTTAGTTGCTTTCCATGATGTTGTCAGTTGTTCAAAAAGTGCTGATGCAGTGATCATCTTTTTGCAGAGGCAGCTTGCCCCTATTTATATGAGGGAGAGTAGACCAACCACTTTTCGGTTTGCTACTCAGTTGGGCCCACGAGAGCGGCGACGATTGATGAGACTCGGCTTATTCTATGCTGTGTTCATGCCCACCATTCGAGCGAACAGGGATTTGTTGATGGCGATGTGCGAGCGATGGCATTCCGAGACCTGTTCCTTCCACCTGCCGACAGGTGAGGCTACCATTACCTTGGAGGACGTCTACGGTATTCTCCGTATTCCTATTCGAGGGGAGCGGATTGTGTACGATCCACATCATGGCAAGCAGACCTTTTGTGCGTATTACTAGGATCAGGGTGCTGGACTCGGCATTCAGGGTTATGAGATCCATTGGGATTTCCTAGCAGAGCACTATGGGTGCTTCGATGCATTCCTAGCGACTCTGATTGCTGGAATTTTGGTTCCTAACTGACGAGGACATGGATTTCTGATTGGTTGGGGGGACGTCCTGGTCGACATGAGGCGAGACAGGATAGTTTATGCGTGGGTTCCTTGCCTACTAGGGATGCTATATCACCAGCTTCACGATGTCGTGTACAGGAGAGGAGAGAGTATCTCCTGTGGGACCACCCTTATGATGATCTGGGCATGGGAGCACATTGCCATATTCCACCCTCCCATTAACAGACCGTAGCTAGCCACAGGGATGCCCTACTCTTACTACTATGCCGGCGCATTACAGTAGACCCACATGGGCGAGACAAGATGGTGGCGGCATCGGATCGATACCATGGTGACGTTCATCTGGAGGCTGTACAGGGATTGTGAGGCATGGGATGATGAGGTCGATCATCTAAGCTTCTGTAGATAGTATAGATACCTTATTGGCAGGACAGTGCAGACGTCCTTGATCATTGAGATGTACCTGCCATAGCGTGTGTTGAGACAATTTGGCAAGCAACAGGATGTGCCCATGGGGGACGGCAGAGTATGCCAGGTCATCCAGAGAGTATGCATGGGGACCGGCCATCCCAGTGGCGTTTGCCACACAGCAGATAGATGGGTTAGTAGCCCAGGCCTGGGGTTGGAGAGGTGGAGCAGCGGATCTAGGTATGACACCAGCATTCAATCTATGGTGGCAGGCACGCCGACCAGTGCCCTTGACAGATCCTGACGATCCAACGCCAGTTGACAGGCAGTCAGTCATTCCTCGAGTACCACGAGCTAGGCGGGGAGGCAGAGGCAAAGATGGAGGAAGAGGCAGGGGTAGAGGTAGGGACGGAGATAGAGGGAGGGGTGGGGATGGAGGAAGGGATGGAGGCAGGGGTGGTGATGGAGATGGAGGGAGGGGTGGAGACGGAGGCCATGGTGGAGACAGAGGCAGAGACAGAGGCCAGGGTGGGGATGGAGGCCAAGGCGGAGATGATGGTGGAGATGGCAGGAGGCGACAGTGGGACGGATAGAGATAGGGCTGGAGGGTGCGCCCACGAGTGGCAAGGGCGGCATTAGATGCCATCCCAGAGGTTGGTGAGGAGGGAGAGGGTGAGGAGTAGCCCAGACAGGAGGGAGAGGGCGAGGGGAGATAGGAGGGGGAGCCAGAGGTGAGGGGACAGGAGGAAGCGGAGGGGGAGAGACAAGAGGGGGAGCAAGAGGTGAGGGGACAGGAGGAGGCAGAGGGGGAGAGACAGGATGAGGATGTGGAGTTGAGGGGAGAGGCGGAGGATGTGGATGTCAGGGCATCGGAGGAGGAGGTTGAGGTGGATGTCAGGGCACCGGAGGTGGAGATGGAGGTGGCAGGGGAGGAGGAGGCGGAGGTGGCAGGGCAGGATGATGATGATGATGACGAGGAGGATGATGCCATAGGTGAGGCCGAGAGACTCCTGAGATGGCAGATGGTGGAGCGGGAGGAGGAGATACCGTCTTCTTCAAGGTTGCCGTCAGATGCCACAGCTGATCAGAGAGTGGCTGACCTTCAGCAGAGATTAGACGCCAACTTGGCATAGGTTAGGTCTTTATAGTCAGCTCTGGAGGTAGCCCGTGTAGAGCGGGACTAGGCAGTTATTTGCCAGCAGGACGTGGCCCAGTGGTGCACAGAGTTTGCAGCCCTTTGTACAGGACCGATGGGAGACATGGCTAGGGAGCTCGCCAGGGTGAGCACCAGATTGGGGCAGTAAAGGACCCTTTATGAGCAGGTAGTGCCGCTAAAGCGACGGGATCCTACCTTGTCCCAGTCACAGACGAGATCAAGGAGTGTGCATAGGTCAGGTAGTGGCAATGGTACCAGGAGCCATACCAGTGTCGGAGGGTCTACTTCCATAGGACACACCTCAAGTCACAGGTCACACCATTCCCGTAGGCATACTCTGAGTCACCATTCAGGGCATAGTCAGGGTTCCATTGGTTAAGTGCAGAGGTCAGGCCAGGTACAGCCGCCGGTTACAGATCCTACTACTTCTCAGAGTCTAGCAGCAGTGACCTCACAGGTGCTCTATACTGTGACGATGATGCCTTCACTCGCAGTTCCATCATCTTCACAGACTCAGGCCACTACAGGACCATCCCTTGTTTTAGCACCTATGACAGAGTTGCCTCCACCACATTCTTCTCCTCGAGGAGATGATGAGAGCCTTCCCTAGGGCATATTTTTATTGTGACACACTATATTATTTGAGCCTGCGAGCTCCATTTTTGAGATATTCCATGACATTATCCTGTGACATTGTACCCTTTTTGAGATGATTCTATATGATGATGAAGTTTTGATGTGGCCTATATGTGTTATGTGATGCTTTTGCTTTATGTTTTATGACATGTATCATGTATATGATTTGAGGTCTAATTTATGATGCTATGTGTGATGTATGATGCTTAATTTATAATGCCATTTATGTACTATGATGTCTATGTGTGATTTTGATGCCATGATGATGCAATATTTATATGATTATGTTAATGATGTGCATGATGTATTTATGTAAAATATGCAATGAGGATGATTATGTTAATGCAATGCTTGTGATTATGTATATGATTTAATGCCCTATATGATATTATTTAATGCCATGGATGATGTATGTATGCACTTATGTTTTTGGATGTCACAGGATATCATCATGGGATGGACGAGAGAAGATGGCGAGACTGATGAGAGAAGATGATCAGACCAAAGAGGAGGAGATATGAGACCTATAAGAAGATATAAATCCTTCAAAACTTTACTATAGGACTTTTAATATTTATTGCTCTTTAATCATCATTGGGAAAACTGTTGTAATGGCCAACAAACACCATGATATGACATAGATCAAGGTGTGCAAGGTCGTACCATTACCTAAGACAAACAGTCACAGACAAGGATGATCATGACTCATACTAGGAGCGTGCTTGCCCCAGTCTTGTTGTCATAATCAACCACAAGTAGAAAAAGATGAGGACAGATCATGAAACGTTGCTGCTTCTCTAAATCCTGTTTCCAGAACATCCTTGAGAAACTAGTGACATGATTGCCAAAATACAAAAATAAAGTCCCTATCATGATATGTCGTTGCTTTTCTAAATCCCAGAATCAGGACCTCACTGAGAAGCTAGTAGTCATGCGTGTCAATTGTCATGCTACGTAGCTGCTTCTCTAAATCCTGCTTAGTGGGATCTCGCTGAAAAACTAATAACATGATAAAAGATCAAAAGACAATTGTCAAGTGTTTGCCAAGTGCGTCTGGATATCCACTGTTCTGATGTCAAGATGTCGTGTTTGATAATGTCGAGATGTCGAAATGTTTAAAGTTTTGACTGATCTTGGAAAATGTCGAGACTTGGTGAATTCAGGAAGGACACATCCTAAATAACGTCGATGACCAGAGGATTTGATCCCTAATGGTTGTAAGGGGTCCCTCAAAATAATGATGATGCCTAGGAAGGACACATCCTAAGGCATAAATGACAGAGTTGGTTCTTCAGAAGGACACATCTGAAGAATACTGATGTCATGAAGAGTGATCTTCAAGAGAATCACTCAAAATGTTGAATGATGATGACGACACCTAGGAAGGACACATCCTAAGGCGTAAATGATAGAGGTTATCGATCAGAAGGACTCATTTGAAGATTAACCAAAATTTGATAGTTTGACTGATTTATGATGATTTGACTTGTTTTGACCGAATTTGACTTGTATTTGACTATATGTCGATATTGCCCTGATGACATGAGTGATGTGCTAATGAGGTTGCCATGCTGAATAAAATGATTATTTTACTCTATTTTAGGAGTTTTCCCCATGTCGAAATTGATTGAGGACTTTTTGACGTGTGTGCTAGTGTAGTGCCATGAACCCTAATGGACTGACCTAGTGCGGCCTCGGGGGCTCATCGATAGATGGCCTTGCCTACGTCATACACTCAGAGACCTCGTAGTTCGACCCGACCAATGACTTTGTCCTGGTGAGCGAAGATTGCCTCATGATTTTATTTTGACAAACCTAAAAGGACTGACCTAATGTCTCGGGGACTCAAGTATGAGTCTTGCCTACGTAGCAAATGCACAGAGACAACGTAGTTCAAAAAAATGACAAAGACTTATTTGAGATTCTTGACTTTGACTAGAAATGACAGTGCACTTATGTGCGTCGCGCAGTCTGATGCTTTGTTTGGTTTTCTTCAAGACGTTTTATGATTTTTAGGTCTTTTTTCAGAACTTTTTGCCATGTTTTTTGTCTTTTTTCAGGACATTTTACGATGTTTTTGTCTTTTTTCAGGACATTTTATGATGTTTTTGTCTTTTTTCAAGACATTTTACGATGTTTTTGTCTTTTTTCAGGACATTTTATGATGTTTTTGTCTTTTTGAGGGACATTTTACTGCAGTTGCATTGTAAACATTTTTCCCCTAATCAGGTTTAAGGAATACAAACGGGATGCTGCTGACTTGCTGGATGGGCAGTCGTCAGTACTTGATGTCAATCATTCCTCCACTATGAAAGGTAGAGTAGGATGTGATGGCGATGTGCGAAATAATGGCGGAGATTCCTTTCATCCTAGGCCAAGTTAGACAAAGTGACAATAGATGGCAGAGCAATGATTGATTACGCATGGCGCCTGTTTGCTAGGTTTTCACCATGGTACTTGTCCAAAGCGCCTGTTTGCCAGGTTTTCACTATTGAACGAATCATTTTTCTCTTTACTATTTTCATGATTTTTTGATTTTTTTGGTGTCACCAAGATGCCTATTTGCCAGGTTTTCATCAAGGTGACGATTTTTTACCATTTTTCAATTTTTTTGTATTTTTAGGGTTTTAAGCTTTGTCCTCTGATGCTATGCGTAGAACTTTCGGAGGTGTAAACTGTTGATGGGTTCTGTCAACTGTTCACCATCTGGAGTTGCCAATTGATATGCTCCAGAACCAAAAGAAGATATGATAATATATGGACCCAGCCAGTTTGGTTCAAATTTTCCTGGCTTTTCTCTGTCTGCTTGGTTCTTAGGGTTCTGCATGAGAACCAGGTCACCAATGTCAACTTTCTGACCATAACCTTTTTATTGTAGCTGCGACAAAGGTGGTTTTGATATGCTTGGAGGTGATTCAGTGAGTTTTGTCTTCTTTCATCCAGCATTTCCAGCTCGTGCAAGCGTGATTGTCGGTATTCCTCTTCATTAGTTAGACCCTTCAAGGAGACGTAGTGAAGGAATTTCGACCTCAATGGGTAAGATGGCTTGGCCAAAGACCAAAGGCGAATGGGGTAGCCCCTGTAGCGTCACGGATTCGGTAAGCCCACAGAGCAGGGTTAAGTTGTATGTGCCAATCGCGGCCAGCGTCATTGACAGTCTTTTTGAGAATCTTAACAATGGTTTTATTCGACGCCTCCGCTTGGCTGTTTCCTTGGGGATAGTATGGGGATGAAAAGTGGTGTTGGATATGGAATTGCTCACATAACTCACGTACGTCTTGGTTTTTGAGCGGACGTCCGTTGTCAGTGATGATGGACTATGGAAGGCCATACCGGAAAATGATGTAGTTGAGGATGAACTTTGATATTTGTTTGCCAGAATTTTATGTCAATGGGATGGCTTCGATCCACTTTGTGAAATACTCAGTGGCGGTGATAATGAATTTATGGCCATTGGATGAGGTTGGATGAATCTTACCCACGAGGTCGAGTCCCCATTGAGCGAAGGGCCACGGAGAAGTGATGGCCGGAGTTCTTGTGCTGGAGCATGGACCAAGTAACTGTGTATTTGACATTTGCGACAAGTCCAGACATATTCAATTGCATCTTTTTCCATTGTCGGCCAATAATACCCAAGTCTTGTCAGTTTCTTAGCTAGCGTAGTACCACTTGAATGAGATCCGCATATACCATCGTGTACTTCTCTTAAGGTCGTACATGCTTCGTCGGTGTCGAGACATCTAAGGAGGGTATCATCAAAACTATGGCGGTAGAGGGTGTCAGTGATGATGGCATACCTTGCGAATTTTCTAATAAAGGACTTCCGTTGGTTATTTAACAAGTTCGGTGGAAGGGTTTGAGTCTTTAGATAGTCATAAATGTCCTGATACCAAGGAGAGTTGGGACCAACAAGTTCGCAAACCATTTCTAACTCTGGGATATCATATGCTGGTATCAATAGCTGTTCTACTAGGAACTCAAATTGTGACACATTTTTAGGGATGTCCAAGAGAGAACTAATAGTAGCCATTGCGTCAGCTGCCTTATTCTGTGCCCTGGGGATTTGTTCAAAAGACACTAATTGGAAGTATGTTAGGAAACTGTCCACCATCCTCTTATAAGGAAGCAACTTCTCATCCTTTGTTTCATAGTCCCCATTCACTTGGTTGATTACTAGCTGGGAATCCCCAAATACAAGCAATGTCTGAATTTTCCATTTGATTGCCAACTTGAGACCTGTCACTAGTGCTTCATATTCGGCGATGTTATTTGTACAAGGGAAAGTGATTTGAAATGACTTAGGAATTGAATCCCCTTATGGTGTGATGAACAAGATTCTAGCGCCTAAGCCATGACCAGTGTGAGACCCATCAAAATACAACTTCCATGGTGTTGCTGGTTCCGCATGAAAAATGGACTCGTTAGGAAAATCGGTTACCAATGGATGAGAGACTCGGATTGGTGCATCTGCCAGTTGATCTGCTATTACTTTCCCTTTGATTGCCTTGCGCTCAACATACTGTATGTCATACTCGCTTAGGATCATGACCCATTTTGCCAACCGGCCTGTTAATGCTGCATGACTTAGTAGATATTTCAATGGATCAATCTTGGAAACTAGTTGTATCTGATGACTGAGCATATAGTGTCTTAGTTTTTGGGATGCAAAGACAACAGTGAGGCATGCACGTTCAATGTATGTGTAGTTCAACTCATAGCCTATCAATGTGCGACTGATGTAATAAATTGCTCTTTCTTTTCCTTCATGATCATTTTGGGCCAACAATGCCCCCAATGCTGAACTAGTAGTGGAGATGTATAGAATCAACAGCTTTCCCTGAATGGGCGGCATGAGTACTGGTGTTGACAATAGGTAATCTTTGATTTGCTGGAAGGCCTCTTGACACTTGTCCGTCCATACAAAGGGGACACTTTTGCGCAATAGGTACTGGAACGGGTGGCACTTGTCTGCCAATTGGGCTATGAAACGGTGAATAGATTGTACTCTGCCCTGCAAATTTCTAAGTTCACTGATCCCTCTAGGCGGAGGCATGTCTATGATTGCTTTGACCTTTGCCGAATCAACCTCTATGCCTCTTCGGGAAACTATGTATCCCAATAGTTTTCCTGATGTGACCCCAAAGACACACTTCTTAGGGTTTAGCCAGACTTTGTACTCTTCAAGTCTTTTGAAAATTATGTCGAGTACCCTCAAATGATCTTTCCTAGTTGCTGATTTGGCCAATAGGTCGTCTACATAATCCTCCATTATATTGTGCATCATGTCATGGAAGATCGTGGTCATGGCCCTTTGATATGTGGCGCCTGCATTTTTGAGACCAAAGGGCATGACGTTCCAACAGTATGTACCCCATGGGCATGTAAATGTTGTTTTGTGCTGATCCTCAGGAGCAATGCGGATTTGATTATAACCAGAGAAACCATCCATGAGGGATAGCATCTCATGTCCTGCAGTCAGGTCGACTATGATGTCAATGTTGGGCAAAGGAAAGTCATCCTTTGGACATGCTTTGTTTAGGTCCCGGAAACCTGTACATACCAGAATCAGCCCATTTGGCTTTGTCACCGGCACTAGGTTGGAGATCCATTCAGCATAATATATAGACCTTATGAATCCGGTATCCAGTAATTTCTTTAGCTCGGCCTTAACCAATAGAGTAACTTGAGGGTGCATTTTGCGCAACTTCTGCTTGACTGGTTTAGCATTGGGTAATAGTGGCAAATGATGTAGAACTAGTTCTGGGTCTAATCCTGGCATATCCGCATAGGACCATGCAAAGTTGATCTTCCTTTCTACAAAGAATTTATGAAATTCTGGTTTCTCTTCCTCAGTCAATGATGCGGCAAATAGGACCATCTTGGGGTCTTCTGCCGTTGAAATGTTATCTTCTATTGTGTCCTCAATAAGCATGGCTGATTTTTCTTGTTGTACAGGGAGAAAGTCCAGTCCTCCAACTTTGGGCACCTCAGAGAGGTTTTCACCCGTAGATACGTCCTTTATTTTTACTATTTTATCGTCAAGAGGTGCCTTTCAGTTTTCACCTAGAGACGTTTCCTTTTTTATCTTATTTGTACTTTTGCGACTAGAGGACTGAACAGTCTCGCCGAAGTATGCAGTGCCATCAAAATCAATGGAAAATCCGGATTTGTGGTCCCCACTTGGTATGCATTCTCGTAATCCCATGAATTCGGCAATTGCCTCATCATTCTGAAATGTGTCCAGAATTGGCAGTTCTTGTTGGTCCCAATCAACTAGTTCAAGGTAAACTAATGAAATTCCATCATCAAGGCTAGTGAATTTAGGTGAGGATGCAGACAACATGCAGATGGATTCGGTAATGTTGTAAATAAGGTTATCATCATCCAACTCGACATCGGACTCTATCCAGTATTCTCCTTCACTAGTGTCATATTCATTGTCATAATAAGGAGTGAAGGTTTTAGAGTCTTGGCTATCAATATCATCTGACACTTCAGATAGATTAGACTGAAGGGGTTCAAATGATGGTTGTTGTGTGTCATGGGAAGTGGTAGTAGAATTTTGATTGTTTGGTGCCTACTCAATTTTGAATGTTTGCCAAAATCATTGTTCAGAGGTCAATTCCCCTGGTTCGACGAACAAATCATCAAGGCAACAGTCACTTAGGGATCGTTCGGAGCCAAATTCCCACTTGTGGGAGTCAGTTTCAGTGAGGGGATCCCTAGTAGTCTCGACACTGTCATAAGCATGGACTCGCTCACTTGAAAGTATAGGGGTACGTCGATCGTCATTGTTTAGTGATCCAAACCCTAAACCAAGATACTTCAAAATTTGAAAAGCTTCTATGGGTTCCCTTTGACCAGATTTATTTTTTCCAAGGCCACTAGTACCATCATAGCCTTTAGCCTTCATGAAGTCATAACCTTTGCAATATATTTGAATTGGTAATGGGGGTAATGTGACAGTATCCTTATAGATCCATCCTGTGATGTCAGCAAGGTCTTCCTCACTCATGTCTCCCCACTTGATAAAAACTGTATTTGGTGGGACTATGAAGGTTTCCTAAGGTTCCATTCGGAAACATGGCCGACCATAGTCCTTGGGAGATCTAGGCATTGTTGTTATGCTATATGTTGTGTTCAGTTTGAATTCTCCGCAGCCAAGGTCCTAGATTTTGACAGTTGATTCAGTCTTAGGGTTGGTGGAAGGTGGTGGTATGTCAGAAGATGTGGATGGAGTGGATGTGGAAGATGGCGTGAGTGTGGAAGGGTCGATGTACTTGGATGACGAGGAGCCAGGTGCTTCTCGATTAATAGGTACTTGGTTTTTGGAGATACCCCTTAAATTGGTACAATATTGGAAAGGGTCGAGGTCTCCGTATATGGTTACTTCTGTGCCATCAAAAGGAAACTTGAGGCATTGGTGGTATGTCGATGGAACAGATTTTAATGCGTGGATCCACAGACGGCCAAGTAAGATGTTATATGGTAGTTCCAAATCCAGGACCTGGCAGGTTGTGTCTACAATGACCGGTCCCACTCTGATAGGGAGAGAGATAACACCCCTTGAAGAGCGTTCCTCATCATCATATGCTTTGATCACTATGCTTTTTGTTGGGTCTATGCATGCATCATAGAATCCAAGAGCCTTAACCAATTTGAGAGAGCATATATTCAACCCTCCTCTGCCATCTATTAAAACCCGTCTAACTTTTTGTTTGTGGACAAAAACTTCTATGTGTAATGCGTCATTGTGGTTGGTTTTAGATGATGAGTATTCCTGATCCGAGAAGGTGACATGGTGCGGCGTGGTGAGATATCCCACCATAGTTTCAAACTGATTGACATCAATGTCCTTAGGGACTGACGAATCTAAGAGAGTTTTATCTAGGATTTCTTTGTGCGCCAGAGAAATACGAAGCAGCTCAAGGATAGATATTTGCGCGGGAGTCTTTCCTAGTTGGTCAATGAGGTTGAACTGACTCTTGGGTTTCCACTATTGTGGGGTTGAGACAGGTTTTGGCTATTTAGTCGATGCAGCAGGTTGTGATTGTTTAGTCGATGGGCCTGGTATTGTGATTTTGGCTTGTCTAGGAAGAGGCGGACTGGCTATAGTGACCTTGCCACTGTGAGTAGTAGCATTACACTGGGGTGCTCTCTTGACCGTAATGGTATTGATGTACCCATCTTCAGTTCGGACATTGTTTATAATTAGTCCACTAGAATAATCGTACTTGACTGGAGCGTAGTTAGCTTGGTTTTGTGAACCTAAAGTGGAAGCATTATGAGAACCATGATCCTGCAGTGGATTCTTGTGGATAGTATGATCTGAGTTGGAGGTGAATTGCGATCCGCCTACCTCAATGGTGCGATTTTCAATGAGGTCTTGGATTATGTTTTTCAGTTGTCAACAGTTGGAGGTTGTATGCCCTTTGACTCGATGGTATTCGCAAAGTGCATTGTCATTCCACCATGCTGGTTTGAACTGTCCTGGGTCATATGGTTTTATTTCTGGGAGTGTGATGACCCCATGTTGGATGCATTTCTTAAGGACTTCTTCAATGGGTTCACCCAAATGAGTATATGTGCGACCCCTAGGGAATTGTCTCATCTGACGATATTGGCCCTAACTGTTTTGACCATTTTGACTATTTGAAGAAGTATTGGGAGGAGGTGTCAATGTCGTTGTTGGTCTATTTTGTTGTTGAACCCCTTTCAGGGCCAATACAGGACCTACAGTGTTTGCAGTCTTGGCATCAACGACACCGTCATTTGTGACATGCTTATTCTTGACCCAATATTTGTTTTTATCGGCGGGTGGATTGATGCTCATGTTTTTGGAACCATATCTCAGTTCTCCCTTTGCGATAAGAGCTTTCTCAATCTGGACTCCCTTTTCGACCAATTCTGAAAAGTTTATGCAACAATGTATTTGTAATGTGAATTTGAGGGGTCCTAGAAGTGTTTGGACAAACATGTTGACTTTTTCCCTTTCGGGGATGTCAATGTGACATCGACTAGCGAGGCTTCTCCATTTTTGAAAGAACAGGATAAATGTCTCACCCGAATCTTCCTGTGTGAGATTGCACAAGCTAGTGATAGAGGTGTCTATGTCAATGTTGTACGCGTAATTTTTTATGAATTTTTGTTTAAGCTCATCCCATGTCTGGATATCTTTTTGAGTTGAAAACCATTCGAGGGCTTGACTCGCCAGACTTTTGGAAAAAAGTCTCATCAAGTATGTGGGTTCGTAGGCGATATCCATACAGTGAGTTGCAAATTCGTGAACATGTTCAATGGGATTTGTCTTGCCTCTATATTTTGTGAAGTTTGGGGACACGTATCCTAGTGGGAATGCAGGCATATATAGGCTTGTGTCAAATGGGTATACATCCAGGTCGTATGATATTTCTGATTTCTTGCCTGAAATGTACATATTTTGGATAGTTTTCTCCATATCCCTCATTCTTGCTTTGAGTTCATCTATGGTAGGGTCGTTTATGTTTCCTGGCGTTGGATTGCCTGGTACACCATGTGTTCCTGTCCGGTGTGCATGAATGTTGGAGTGTTGTGGTATGTATGACGTGTGTTGTTGGTATTGGGAGTTGTGATTAGGTGCATGTTGATGAGTATGAACGTTGGATGAGTATGTTGGGACGTGTCCCCCACCCATGTGTGTCGTTATTTGAGGGATGTGGTGACCATGACCAGTATAGTGTGTCGATGATGTCATGGGTTGTGTTATTTGGCCACCTTGTGTAAATTGCTGGTTTTGAACAAGGGGGACGTTTGTGTTGGTGCCTTGGGAGGTAATGACATTTGACTGTGTTGTCGTGTTGACATTTTGTTGTTGTCCTTGGATAAAGATACATCTTGTGGCTCCTCTCAGAGGATTTTGTGAAGTACTACTGAACGGATTTGCCGAAGTTGTGTTCATGGTGGTAGATGTAGTTGTCAAGGGGGGATTGTGGTGACTTGATGATGCCCCCGTGGTATTTACTGTTGCGGTAAAAAGAGGATTGGAATAATTTTCCCATGTTGTTGAGGAGCCAAGAGTGGTTCCATCCGATTGGGGTAGTGTTGTGGATGTTGTGGATGATTGTGATCCCCCAATAGATGTAGTGTTTATTGTATTGGAGCTGTTTGGGATGTTGGATGTGGTATGCGATGTCGTTGTGGTGTCAAAAGGGGTGTTGTTTGTAGTATTTAGAAATTGACCACTATGTGAACTATTATGTGCGTTGTTGGAATTAGGGTCATTTAGTGTGTTAATGTCAAATCCTTGTGGTAACCTAGCTCCTTCACTCAAGAGCATGGCTATGAATCTGTCTCTGTCTTGATGTGCTATTGTTTCAACAAGCTGATAGACCTCTAGGTCTTGTGTCAATGCCTCTATGTTTTCCTGAAGTAGTTGACCATTTTCATCTCTTTGCAAGTAGAGTTTGAATGTACTATTTGACGAGGATTGTGTTGTTGTTGGAGGTTGATTGTCTAGTTTGGTAAATGGATCGTACAAGGTCCAGTTTGAGTCATATGGAGGATTGTTGACAGTAAATGGGGGGTCTTGTCTAAAGTTTTCCATTTGTCTCCTTTGTTTTTGAAGTATGGTTTCAACCATAAATGAGGTTGCTCAAATGGGAATGACCACTAAATGCAAGTATGACACTATGTGAAGTCTAAGTTCAAAATGACGCCTAGAATGACTAATGTTTTTTTTTAGATTTTGGATTTTTGAGAATAGGATATGCAATTTGTATGCAATGTAAGACAAGGTTATCTAAGCACTGCTAAGCTCGAACTTTGTTTTTGATTTTGACTGCTAAAGGACTTCATTGGAAATGACAAGTTGACAAGGTTTAAATGACTAGTGAGTCTTCCTAACTAGACTTTTGAGTTGGAAGAAATCTCACAAAAGAGGACAATGACTAAAAGGGTGATTTGATAACTTGGTCCAAGAGGGTCTAATTTCAAAAACAATGACCTTGCAAAGTGTGCTTAAGAGTTTCCTAATCCTAAGTATGCAAAATATGGACCTAGGGACAACGTAATGTTGAATGTAATCAACTAGAAGGGATGATGTATGAAGCCTAAGGTGACTAATGCAAGCTAAGAGACAAAACTTTGAGCAATTTCAAATTAGGTTTCTGACAGAATCTTCTTGATGACAGAGTTTGACAAATGGTTGACAGTTTGAAGACCTCTGGTTTCGACTGTGAAGTTTTAAAATCTTGACAGGCAAATGTGTCTTAGTTTGGCACTTGTGTCACAGTTTAGCATATGCGGCTCAATTTTTCACTTACGGTTTTCTGACTGTCAAATGCGACTTGATTTACCATATGCGGCTTTAAAATTGACAGATGTGTCACGACGCCTACAGTTGCAGCATTCTGAGACTCAAATGCGGTTTATCAGAGCAGTTGCGTTGCAGAATATCAGTTGCGGTTCGACAGATATGACAGTTTTGTTTCAAAGTGATTTTCATGTTGTTTTGATGGAAGTTTTGATCTGTTTGATGAATGTTTTGTTTTGAACTGTGGTAAAAAATAGAAAACACTTGACAAACATAGCATGTTATAAAGTAACCAAACACACATCAGATAAGCACGATCCTAGGTTAGGCCATGACAATATTCGCTAGATTCCACGCGGGTTTCCCCAACCACATATCTGTAGCGTGTGAATTCAGAAGCTTGGCTGCACGGGCTCCCCCTTATAGTGCACTCTCTTCTTAGGCCAACTAAGCTTCCAACCCCCATGAAACTCCCATGGCAAGCTGATCACCTCTACTACAAACTACGAAAGTGTGGATGCCTTCACACCGACCGGTGCTGCGCTAGCAAATAGAAGGATTTTGGCTTTCTATACAAGAGTGTTTAGTTCGGGACCCCTGTTCGAGTGGCCATACATGGGGCAAGAGATTAATCACCATTAAGGTGGCACTCTAGCCTAAAGAGGTTAAGCTCAACAGGGTTTAAGGGAGTACAACTCCGTCCGTATGACACATTCGCACTCGCAACCTTAGGTTTTCCCTTAAGGTTTACATTTATATACCGGTTGGGGGTAGCTTGTCTTTAGCTCCGTTGCCGGTTTGAGTCACGTTGGGGTGATGAGATCCCCAAGCAGGCCCAATTTCTAGAGTTGGTAACCATTTCTCTTACACCCAAGATCGCCCGAAAGCGCGAGGGGAGAGGATACTTCGATGTACCAAGTCAAGGTAAATAATAAATAAGAATGGGTCTGGTTTACTGATCACAAGGTTTTCACCAAGTGAGAGCATACTCACCTACCACTCCACAAGCACAATCAATCAAAGAAGACATGATTCTTTTTATAAGCACCAAAAACAAATGTTTGCTAATCTAGAAATAAACAAGCACAATGTTTGTTTCTTCCTTCTTTGACATGCGAATCTGCAAACAATGAATATTAGTAGTCTTGTATGTAATGGTCTTTGACACACGAAAGAGGATCGCCACACACTACAAGAAAATATTAGTAACACAAAAGGTCTAACCTAGTTAACATGCAGGAATAAAAAACATAGAAAAAAAAATAGAAAACCAGAAAACCAGTAAACAGAAAAACTCAAAAATTTGAAAATCAAAATGGCAAAACTGAGAGAAACTTTTACCAGGAAGATGCGGCTCGACAAGCAGATGCATCGCTCAGGTCTTCGAATGCGGCTCTAGAAATCAAATGCGGCGTTATGGCTGTCAGTTGTGACTTGTTAGAGCGGTTGCGGTTCTTCTGTTGTTAGATGTGTCGCGACGCATCAACTGTGTCACAATGTTTTTAAAAACTTCTGTCGATCCGTACCTGTCCCTGCAAAAAAATAGAAAACAACAAAAAATCCTACAAAAACAGAAAGCACACGAATGGAGATCGCCACAAGCTACAAAAGAGGATTAGTAACACAAAATCTAATCTAGCCAAGCAGGAATAAAAACACAGAAGAAACAGAAAACCAGAAAACCAGTAAACAAAAAAACCCAAAAATTTGGAAATCAAAATGACAAAACCGAGAGAAACTTTTACTAGACAGATGCAGCTCAACAAGCAGATGCATCACTCGGGTCTTCGAATGCGGCTCGGTAGATCAAATGCGTCATTCTAATTGTCAGTTGTGGCTTGTCAAAGCGGATGCATCACTTTGGTCAGCAGATGCGTCACGACGCATCAAATGTGTCACAATGTTTTAAAAAAACACTTGCAATGATTTGTACTTGTACCTGCAAAACAACAGAAAACAACAAAAAATCTATGAAAAACAAAAAAACGGAGTCGGGTTCACCAATGTAATCAAGGGAAAATCAGATTTGTTAAAGGGGTTAGCACAATAACATTAAAATCCATTGAAGTAACAAAGTACAAAGGAAATAAACATGAAAACAAAAAGGAACAATGTTACCCTAAGTCTTCATCTTCCATGCTTCACCTTTGTTACACCTTCTAGTTTGCAGCAAATCGAATGAGGCCCTCAGATTTCCAATGAGCACCTAGACTAATGTCAAAGCCCTATGCAAGTGTTGAAGGATTTGTATAAAAACAATGACCTCACAATAGACTAAAATGACAATGACTGCAAATGACAATAATAATAACCTAAGTTGACAGAATGAGCATGAGATAGAGAGAGATCCCCAAAATAAGAACAAAATTGTCATTTTATAAAAACTGCAATTTTGAATGTGTGGTCAGGATGAGAAGATGACAAATACCCTAGAATCAATGGTCAAGATTGAATGTTGTAGTACGAATTAGGGTTAGGTCAAAATTAGGGCAATGACAAGAAATGAATGGCCAAAATTGAATTATAAAATAATTCAATCAAGGGCTGAAATTAAATGAGATGTCAGGGGATAAGATTTGATTTGGAAGATAAGATTGGCACAGATAAAGAGGCTGCTGGAGAAATTAAATAATAAAATTATTTAACCTAGGTGACCAATGAATAATTAAATAATAAAGATATTATTTAATTATAGAGGAATGTGACAAAAGGAATTATTTTGAATTAAATGATGATTTAATTCAAAATTCAAGAGAGTTGACTAAATTAAATAAATTAAATTTATTTAATTTAATGAGAGAAAAGGCTAATGAATAATTAAATAATTAAAATAATTATTTAATTATAGTGGAAAGTGGACAAAAATTAAATAAATTAGAATCTATTTAATTTTTTAAAAGAAGGGAACTTAATTAGTGATGTAATTAAATAAAATTTATTTATTTAATAATCAAGAAGAAATAAATGACAAAGGGGAATTAAATAAATTAAGAAATTTATTTAATTAAAGGAAGACTTAGATAATTAACGACGTATTAGATAAATAAATAACATTTATTTATTTAATAATCAGGAGGAACAAATGACATGAATTATTTAATCAATAGTCGAATGTGGACCAAGGACATAATTAAATGACTTAATTATGCTAGGACGAAAGTGGTAAAAATGAAGCTTGCAGGCCTAGGTCATTTTTAGGTGTCTACACTAATAATGCTTGTACCTTCCTTAGGCTGAATGTAGAGTGATAAGGGAGGATGGAATCACTTAGGAAACAAGTCATTAGGCTTGGCTTGATGGCTAGTTGCATCTCCCCAACCTAGAATCCATCATGATTCACCATAGACAACCATGATCAACCCTTGAAAATGCTAGATCTTGGATGAAAGTGGGCTTAAAGACCTGCAAAAACACTTTAATGTTGCTCCAAGACTTCAAATTTTCTTGCTTTTGAAACTTGAATGCTCTTGTGAAAGAATACTTAAAGACTTTAAATGCTTAGATCTTGAAATTGCTCTTAGAAAATGTTTGCTTAGATGAAATAATGTCTTAGAAGCTTGCTTCTATAGGAATTTAAACCTAATTTACCATTATTCAGATCTCAAAAGCTGACATCAACCAAAATTTTGAATTAAAAAGTTGATTTTCCCACTCAAACCCTAAAAAAGACCCAAATGGGACTCAGCCATTTCTAGCGTATGGGTCCCACCTAGGGACTCATACTCCCAAGGTATTATATGAGTCCCACCCTATATTTTTTGGGGTGGGTTGTTAGAATTTTTGATGTTTTTGATGATTTTGTCAGGTTTTTAGCTGAAATAAGCCTTGAGATCCAAAATAAAGGATCTTAGGGGCCTATTAATGATGACTTAAAGGGGTATTTAATGCAAGGGTGCTAAAATAGGTCCAAATTAAGTGTGAAATAACACTATTTTCAAGAGCATACAATTTTATACACTACACCTTATGTCCTAGGAGGATTTCAAGGTATTGTCAAAGGCATTCACTGTGGTTGTTCTTTAATAAGGTTTTCCTAAATGGGTAAATTAGGGTTTTGATGAAATGATGGGGGATTTTCAATTCATGAAAAAATCAAAATCAAAATAATTTCTCCTACTATTTAATCTAATTTTTACACTAAAAAATTAATTCACTACCTACCTCCTCGACCTCATAGACATTGTGGTAATATTTTTGTGATAATTTGGCAACAATTTGATCAAATGCAAAATATGTGCATGAATTCATTGGCTTGTGCTCTAAATTGTATGGTGTTGAGAGGATTAGTTGAAATGAGCTCAACATGTACACATTCAAGATTTTATATCAAGAAAATGTGAGCACAAGTTATAACATGCTCATGTTATGTCTTATGTGGGCTAAAAAGTGTTTGTTTCCACTTTTTGGTCTCTCATCTTTTTGCACTTACCCCTAAGGTGTTGAAAAGAGCTATTGGTGTTAGAATTGATGTATGAATTGGCATCTTCCTCTAATTGAACTACATAATTGTGTCACCATGAACCTTACCATTGAATAATTAAATAGTGTAAAAATCCTCAATAAGCTAAAAATGGGTGCCTTTGGAGGATGTGACAAGGAATCTTGTTGGATGTTGTAGAAAAAAAAATGAAAGCCCATATAAAGACTACATTAATGATATTTTCCACAATAACCCATTTAATTCTTATCACAATTCCATCTCCTTCGTGCCTTTTTGGCCACCATTTCAAGTGTATCTACTCCCATACACATTGTCATCTCTATGTAGGGTTCTACAATGTGCAATAGTTGATGCCACTTCCATATTCCTCTCCAACTCTTTGAGTAGTAGTCATGCCCTTATAGAATCATCTGAATCAACCAAAAGAGTCATAAAATTATAAGATCACCCCCACTTTATCTCTACCTTCCATACCCTACTTATATTATTTCCCTACCCTATATCTAATTAATGCACACCCTTTCTAGATTAATGGTAGTAGATGTATGCCATGCCCTTCTTCAATGATGATTATAGACCTTTTTTCTCCTCCTGAGAATCCCCCTCTTATTCCTTCCTATAGTATCCATTTCATATTAATAATAAATGTTGTCATTTTCACACCTTTAATATGGATTTCAATACTATGAATATATATGTTTATACATTTCATAAATTTTATAGATTAGACTTGGAAAATAATTCAGTAATTAATTTTCAAGATATTATAATAAAAAAATATTATAATTATAATAACTCTATATTATTCTATATTAATAATTATCTATAAAGGTCTCATTATGAAATGAGGATTCAACTAAAATTGATGATAGCACTAGAGGAAAATATAATTTATGGCCTCATACTAGCATCAAGAAAGGGTGTTGATGAGCATCCTCAATATTAGACTTGAAGTGGGTATTAGAACATTCCCCCAATTAAGCTAAATAATCTTGTTACCTTACACCTTAACATCAACAAATCAATTAGTGTGTCTATCCATGAAAATTTAAATGGGTTCCTTAGGAGGATGTGACATCCTCTCCCACTCAGAATAATTTAGCATGGCTTAATAGGTTACTAATGTTTTGCTCCAATTTTTTTGTGTTATTCACTAGATTGATTGGATTCATTAGTTTGATTGCATTGATAAGATTGAGTGTATTTTTTCTTAGACTTTGAATTTTTGGGAGATGAAGTAATTGCATAGGAGTATAATGTTGTTAATTTATTGTTTGACGTATGGAGATGGTGAAAGCATATATTGTTTTTGGATTTGGTTTTGATGTGAATGACCATTTTTTGCTAGAAAAGTTTCCTCTTGGTAAGGTTAACACATGGGTCATTTGAATCAAGAGATTTGTTGATTGATGGATTAAGGTCTATGGGGATTTATGGGTTAGGATTCATATGGTCAAGTAGATGGTTTGAAAGATTAGGAATGATACAAAGGGGTGGACAATTTGATGGTTTGGGGTTTATATGGGCTAAGGATGGATTGATTGATTGAGATATAGAAGGGCTGAAGGGGGGTTTATAAGGTTTAATTGATGGTTTGATGGATGATTTGATGGGTAAAGATTCACATAGGTGAATGAATGGTAAGTTGGATGAGGGGTTATAGAGTTAGATGGATGGTTTGGAAGTTTAGAATCTATATGGGTTTGTTGAAGAAAATTGGACCCTCTTGAGAAAAGAGACAATTTCTCACATAATTAGAGCCACTTTTGAGTCCCTTCACATCGTTTCCCATCAAAACAAAATTTATAGGCCCCTTAGACCTATTAATTTTGGTCAAGAGGCATATTTCACATGTGAAATCACATCAAACCTAACAAACAACATTTAATAACATCATACCCCGACAACCCACCTTCAAATAGCAGTAGTGGGACCGATTCTCCACCTTGTACAAATGAGTCCCCTCTGGTGGGACCCATTCACCAAGGGTGGTGAATGAGTCCCCTTTGAGGGAAAATTCAAAATCAAGCAAGAATTTAATCAATTTAACTTTTGTTTCTGATGAATGTCAGCCTCTTAGGTCTAATTAATACGAAAATAAGGTGTTATTGTTTATAAATACATATTTTAAACAATTTTACACAATATTTATCATCTCTTATGATCTCATTATCATTCTTCAAGAGGAATTCCAAAAGCAAAGCTCATTCTACAACAAGTTTTATCATCAAAAGTTGAAGTTTTAGGACAACAAACTAGGGTTTTTGTAGGTCTTGAAGCTCACTAATCTTGTCAAGATCCAACATTGCAAAGGGTTGATGATGGATGCCTATGGTGAATCATGAATAAATCTAGGGAGAAGAGGTGCAACTAGCCACCAAATCATGTCTAAGGACTTGGTTTCCTATTGATTCCATCTTCCATTTTCACTCTATCTTTAGATTAAGGTTTGCATTGTGTTTATTTAGCATTTGCATGTCATTTTATATCCATGTTTCATGTGTTGTAAGGTTTAATTACCTACCTAGGGGTTTGAAAAAGGAAAACCCCCCATTAGACCAACTCTTTTAAGCTATTTTGTAGGTATTTTTCGAGATCTGGAATTGGGTCTCAGTCAGAATTTGTTGTGCAGGTGTCAAGGTACAGATCTGAGTTTTGAGTTTGTAGGAATCAGAAAGTGGAATGATTCGCCATGCTTGGCGAATGAGTCCCACATAAAGATGCAGATTTTAGTTAGATGTTGTTTCAGATCCCTAACTATCATAAAATAGGTTTTGTGCAGAGAAGTCCTAACTCAGGACTGATTCACCCAAGGTGGCAAATGAGTCCCAGTTAGCCCAAGTTCAAATTTCATCAACTTTCCAAATTTTTCTCCAATCCTCTACAATTTTCTAGTTGCACATATTTTAAGAAACAACTTTTTGTTTGGTTAAAAGTTGCATTTTTGTTCATTATTTTAGTCTTTTCGCAAACAACACTGTGTTTTCAAACATTACATAAATCTTAGCTTTGCATTCATTTTCAGTCACATAGATTAATCCATTGTATTTAATTAATTTCATCTACATTAAACAACATTATATGCATCCTAATTTGAGTGATACATAAGCATTTTTTTGCCTTATCTCTCTCCTTTTAGGTGAAAAACCCTAGAAGTGCAAGAGTAGTCTATAGGGTCCCAAAAATCTGTTTCAATGGGATAGGGGATGGTTTTATGGATTAGGATTTAAAAGGGTTGAGGGAGGCTTTGATGGATGGGGATTAGTATGGATGGATAAGGTTTAATGTTTTAAGGTTATGTGGGTTGATGGATGGTTTAATGGATGAAAAAATATATAATTAGGAAAATGAATTGATGGATTAGGATTTAGAGGGATCGATAGTTGGTTTGATGGGTTAGGATTTATATGGGTGAAGGGATCATTTGATGGATTAGGATTTAGAAGGGTTCAAGTATTTTTTGATGGGTTAGGTTTTATAAGGATTGATAGAGGGTTTTATAAATAATGAAATATAAATTTATATGGAAGTTTTAATAATTTAATATTCATATGGACTAATGGTTGGCGATTAATATGGATGGACCAATATTTTGGTGTATGAATCTAAGGGTAAGGAATTTATGGATTTGAATTTGATGGATGATTTATAAGGATTCCCTTACATGAGTTATTAAGGTTATAATTTGGGGGAAACTTGGCTCGTATTCATATAAGGTATCTAACCATGGTATCTTTATTTTGATGTGCAACCTTGTTGAATCTTGGGTGAACCATTGGGGTTATCAAGATATTTGTCTTGATCTACAAGGCTCTCATCATCATCGTAATTATATTCAGGGCATGTGCAGGATCATGGTATGCCAAAAAGTGGCAATGGAGAAAAAAATACGTGTTTCTACGACTCAAAAATGCGAAAATGCCGAGTTGACTTTATGTGGCTCGGTTGACTACCGAAGCAAAGCCCGAACCTAGATTTCAAAATCGGATATCCGATTTGGATCGGATATCCAATTCAAATCGGATATCTGATTTTAGACACATATATATACTTCTATTTCGGCCCGAGTAAAACTCATTTTCATTCGATATTTGCTTAACCGAGGCGGGCACACAGTGGAAAGTTGATTCCGCAAATCAGATATCCGATTTGGTGTAAATCCATTCAAAAGGTTAGATTCTTGGTTTTTTATTTGCTCTAATCAAATTTTCAATTAGATTTGTTTAATTTTAGTTGATTTTTTTCAAAATAGGGTTTTTTGATAGATTTTTTATGAAAAATTTGAGTTTAGCATGGATTTTGATGAAAATTGAATGTTTGCAATGGATTTTGACTTAAAAATGGTGTTTTTTATGTATTTGGATTAAAAATTAGAGAATTTTATAGATTTTTGTTAAAAACTAGGGTTTTTGTTGGATTTTTTAAAAAAACTAGGGTATTTTTATAATATTTTCATTTATATTGTTTGATTTTAATTAGATTGATTTGTTTTTATATTTAATCAGGCATTATGGCTGCATGTATATAAAATTAAAATTTTGTGCATTTCTAAAAGTATTCCTATTGGCAGACCTAAACATCTTCAATTAGGATCCTCAGATACTATATCTCATTTTTAGATTTTAAATTTAACAAAAATCAACCTCATCAGTCTAGGGTGCCAATTCCCTGTCCAATCAGTTTTGACAAAGATTTGGATCATAGTTCTATCTCTATGATTCTTATGTTGTTTTGGGTTTTGTGTGTGCAAATTATTTTAGTTTTTGTGACTATTTTGTGTTTTCCCTTCATTGTATGAGCATTAAATTGTTTTGAATCTTGTAGAAAATTTATGAGCTTCATGACCTTGTGTCACTTCACTAATACCCACGTGAGATGTAGTTGTAGACTTATGGCTTCCTATGTTGCAATCATAGCCAATGTTGAGCTTGATTCTTATAACTCTTTCACTCAACGTATTATGTCTACCCAATCCATCTTATATTCCCTCCCTAGTCCTACATTACCCATGTCTTTTTTGTAACCTAACATTTATGTGGACTTGGCATATGTTATTTCTAAGGTCCCCAATGATAATCTAGAATAATTGGATAAAGACCTACAATGAATTCAACAATTCTTAAGCATTGAACCTTTGGATGGAGAAGCAATCCCTCTTTTGGATAGCATTGGGAAGTTGGTAAATGATTAGGAAGGGATAGAAGTGTTACGTAGCCTAGCTAATATAGTAGATTCTAATATTCCTTCGGTAGCTAGTTTCACAAAAAATTTGACTAATGCTCAAAATCCTTTTGGAAAATAAGTTTCCTCTCCCACAATAATGCCTTCTATTCCCAACTTTACACCTCCAGTCATAGCATCAATGATGGAATATAACAATGGTTTAAACTCAAGCTTAGGAATTTCTAGTGGAAATTATAATAGTTTTGTCCCTTCACCTATAACACCTCCATATTCATCACCCCTCCTAAACATGAAATATAATATCCCACCATTCCTCCATACTAGTTCACCATACTTGAAAAACTCTCACAACATGTGGCCCAATGATCTTGTGATAAATCAACTTTTTTAAAGCATGACATTATTACAACAACAAATTTCAAACTTAAACCAAAATCAAACCAATAGTAAACATCCAAAATACCTTACACATAGCTCATTAATGTTCACTATTTTAAATACACCTATACTACAAAACATTGAAATACCTCACTTTGGAAAGTACAATGGTAAAAAATATCCTAATAACCATTTGTTAGTTTTTACTACCTTGTGTAGAGACTTTATTTTTGAAGATTCACTCATAGTGAAACTCTTTTCTAGATCATTGAAAGATATGGCCTTGGATTGGTTTTGTTCATTGTCAAACAATCAATTACCTCCTTTACACAACTCATTAGTGATTTCCTCCAACACTTTCAAGTGAACATCAGTCCTCAAGTTACATTAACAAATTTAGTTCATTGTAATCAAGGACCTAAAGAGAAAATAAAAAACTTTATGAAATGATACTAATCCCTTTATTTGAAATTCTCCTATAGTCTTCAAGATGTTGACATTCAAAGGGTGTTTATAGGTAACTTACAACCTAATATTCAAGATAAGAAATTGCTAATGAAATATCCATCCTTAACACGTTTTTGTATAACCCTCCATGATTATCGAATATCGATTAGTTGGTATGAAGGTACCCCTTCATAGGCTCCTATTGGTCAATCATATAAGTCATGCCTCAAAACAACTATCAATCATTTAAAAAGAAAAAGAAAAAATTCATTACTTGATAAACATTCATGTCAAACTGCTAATAATATTGAGACAGAGTAACTACTGTAAACATAACTCTAGATATAAATTTAGGCCATGAGATAGGAAATTTTCATAGTTGTTTGATTCTCTCCATGTGATCATGTTGCAATTGTTAAACAAGAATATGATTCAACTTCCTCCAATTAGTCATATTCAAACAATTAAACCTTTACCACCAAACTTTAATGCAAAAACATTTTTTCAATATCATCGTACACCTCGACATGATATGGAAAGATGTAAGCATATTTATAACCAAGTACAAGACCTCATTCTAATCAAATCCAGTTGGATGACCTATTAATGACAAAGGAAATAAATTGGTTTTTTCACCTAATCAATACTTACAAATATTTACAAGCCCATTGCCAATTCATTCAACAAACTTTGTTCAATACAATGATAATGAAGATGATAATGATTTTCCATCTTTATAAACATTATTAATATTCAAAATAATAAAGGAAAAACCAATATTTTGTTTGACATTTCTTTTACATATATTGATTCTTCTATAACTACACTCGATGGTCTTCTTTATATCAAGTTTGCAGAAACCGAAAAGGGGAATACTCATTGATCCCATGTACATAGTGAATATGATCAAAAAGAGTTATTGTATGTGTGATAGGTCGAATTAGATGGTTAGAAACAAGCAGCAAGTACAGAGTGCAAATAAACAACTTAAAACAACCTACACTTCAAGATTAGCCTAAGTTGGAAACAAAACAAGACAAAGCCACAAAATGGAACTTTATACCTTGCGTTGAGTTGATCCTTTGGTTGGCCCTTCGATATTTGATGTGTATGCTCCTTGGATGGCAAGATGCAAGCTAGATGAGGATGTGAAGATGGATGCAAGTGGATGAAAATGTGAAAATAGCTAAGTAGAGGTTGAAAACAAAATTGCAAGAGTTTGGCTAGCAAAATGATCTCCCAAAATGAGAGAAAAGAGGGGGTATTTATAGGATTTTTGAGAATTCCTAGGGGAAATGGAGGTTAAGATTGAGCCACCAAATATCAAGATGTAGGGCTAAGGTGAGTTGAGAACTCACAAGCCCTCACATCTTGACATGTGGCATGTGATTTAGCCCTAAAAAGGTGAAGTGGACATGAGGTGGAAGGATAGGACATGACATGGAGAGGGGGGTACAAAGTACCTTGGGATTGGACAAGATCTCCTCATAAAGGAGGTACTTGTCCCCATGTGGGTGAGAGGACATGTGAGGAATTAAAAATTCCTCAAATATTCTCATGGGGAGATGGGATAGAATTTTAAATTCTAAAGGGTGCATTGGAGAATTAAAAGGTGAATTAAAAATTCACATGGGGAAGAGAGGAGCCTAGGATGAATAAAAAGGAATTAAAAATTCCTTGGGGGATGGGGAGAGTTGACTAAAGTGGGTGATTAGGATTGTGCAAGTACTTGATTAGATTAATTAATGAAGATTAGAAGAGGGTTAGATCTCACATGTGACTTGATGTGACAAGTCAAAGATCACATGGGGAAGAGTAAAAGGAATTTAATATTCCTTGGAAGGATAAAAGGAATTAAAAATTCCTTGAGAGGTTGATTAGACTAATTAGTGAGGGATTAGAGGATGGTTAGGTGGCTAAGAGAGGTTAGAGGCCAACTTGCAAAAGTTGGAGGATGTGACACATCCTAATCAAAGATTAGGCATGTGCACATCCTAATGATGGGATTAGAAGAAGGATTAAGATAAGATAAAAAAATGATGGAGGATGTGACATGAGGAGGAATTAAATAAATGTAATATTTATTTAATTCATTTGATGGAAGGAGGATTAAAGAGATGAGGTATTATTGATTAAATACCTTAGGGATTTGGCAGAATTAAAGATATTAATTAAATAATAATAGTATTACTTAATTAACAAAAATAAGACGAAAGGGGATGAATTTGGATAAATTAATTGTCCAAATTTAGACATCTACAGTATGTACATGAACTTTATACAGATGATTATGAACAATCAAAAGCATGATTAAAAGCTCATGATGGTTATGGCTTCCCTATAATTGGTTTGATAACTCTCCCAGTAAAGGTTTTTTATGTATTTGGATTAAAAATTATAGAATTTTATAGATTTTTGTTAAAAACTAGGGTTTTTGTTGGATTTTTTAAAAAAACTAGGGTATTTTTATAATATTTTTATTTATATTGTCTAATTTTAATTAGATTGATTTGTTTTTATATTTAATCAGGCATTATGGCTACTGACAATGAAAATGCACCAATTCCACCACCTCCACCTCCTCCACCTCCACCTCCTCCGCCTCCACCACCACCACCCACCACCTCCCTGACCATCAATTCAAGAATTAATTTCTGAAAAATTGCAACAATTAAGGAATTTACAAAGTTTATCACGAGGAGTCCTGATTATCTTAGATATCAGAGCACAATGAAAAGAAATAATTAAAAACATGAAACCCTCACCATGACATAATTCCTTTCATTGCATTGGCAAGAGACATGGGGAATATTATGCATAATGGATTGTCCTATGATGATGTGAAAGATCTTGGAATAGCCAAAGCCCAAATAGCCTCTTTGTTGTTAACCCTTGCTTGGTTTGCCAGTTAATGTTAATAAAACAAAACTTTCTATAAAATGGTGCACTCATAGAGACATTGTAGAAAACTTTTGGGATCGTTGGTGTATGGTTTTTTTGAAACCACCAAACAACAATTTGGATATACCATTTTACTTTATAAAAAAATTATATGTTGAGTTTGTGTTAGGGAATCATGTCAATTACTTTGACATTAGACCCTTCCAAGGCATTGGTGGAGGTATGCCCCAGGATAGAGCAGGGGCAATTAGAGTAATACCCCGCCCATATGCTTCCCTCCCTCGCCTTCCTCCACCACCTCCAGTATACCATCCAGATATTATGCAGAATGCGGCCACACAGACTATCCACGCTATTCACTCTTTGAGTGGTCTTTTGGTTTCGCATGCTTCTGTAGTAGCTCAGCCACATTCTGGTGATGTTGGTGATGGCTCAAGTGTTGCTGCATCATCCTCGTCAGGTCCACATATTTGTGTACCACATACTTGCTCCATGTGCCAACAAATATGCTTGGGTCCTCTTGTATAGCCTGCCGAGCATCCCTTAGACACTTATGATTATGACTTCCATGATGTGGACATTATAGATCAGATGTAGGGAGTGGAGCACACCATACAGATTCCTCTCCTGCTAGAGAGGAGGACATTGGAATAGTGACACAGGTAAAATTTAAGTTGTGAATTCATAACTTGCATTTGTTTTTAAATGAATATTAATAAGAGATAGTATAATGTACTAATATTTATTTACATGGTCTATTTAACAATTGATGTCCGAGGAGGAGCTAACACAAGTGACAGATAGCACCCTGAGGGCCATTTCATTTGGCCTGGACACGCACATAGTATATATTTTTGCACTCACTCGTTTACATTTATTTATTATATACTTTCTTGTCCTTTGAATTATCATTAAAATGAAATTATATAATAACTTATATGTTTATCTTATTTTCCTCTTGTAGGAAATACCTTATGCGAGCGAGGTGCAACCTTGTCCAGATTATGGAAGTGTAATGTTGGATAAGGGAAGGTAGTGAACTCAAATTTGATTGAATTAAAATTTTAGAATCTTATATTGATTATACATATATGCGACATAGATTGGTAGTTTCATATGTACTTGTCATTTTTTGTAATAAATTATGAGCTATCGTCCTTGTTGACAAAGTGACACAGCAGCCCAAGCAATAAATTATTGGAACACTTGAAGGAGTAGGTGTTGAAGCACCTCAAAGAGGAGGTGTCGAAACACCTAAAGGAGATAAAGAAAAAGATCAACCTAAAGAAGTATGTGTTCATTTTATTTTGTGTTTGGTATTTATATGTTCCTATTACTGATAATTGTATGCTAACTTGGATCACTTTTATGTTTTTGTTCACCTATATAGATTGAAATTACAAAAGATGGTTTGGTCGGTTCTTTGAGAGGGGCATATTCTAGAACTCCTGACCCTTTGAAGAGATGAATATT
>VDFB02260483.1:0-24950 GCA_007258455.2 Sequoia sempervirens
AGAATAATAAATGACAGTTTTGAAGTTTTTGTTGTTTGTATTTTCAGCAGTGTGTGTTTGTAGGTAGTTGTACTCAGGTCTGCTATTCTGATTGATGTTTCAATTTACTGTTAGGATTATTTTTCTGAGTTCAGAATCTGCTTACCATAGTCTGAATTATATAACATGGTATGAGAGCACAGTAACTGTAATCTTCTAGGTCTATGAATGGAATGTACTGCTACCTGTGAGAGGGAGTTGCTGGAAGATACAATGGCTTTACTTTAGTGATCGAAGCAATTTGGATGTATTGGAGGTTGTATGGTGTGATGCCCTATGCCCTAATTGCTTCAGTGATTGAAGTGTTGATCTCCACCTGTGATAGGTTGCTGATTTGTTTAGTTTCAGTGTGTTCCAGCAGTTGCAAACATGACTAGTTTCGGTCTTAGAGAGTGAATTTTAGAGAAGGTGCTTCCAATTTTACCCCTTGGAAGTGCAGATTGTAGACACTACTAGAAGAACTTGATTTTGGGTCTATGGGAATACCAAGTTTGCACCTCCTGCTGATCTTGTTCAGTTGGCTGAACATAACAAAAAGGTGGCTAAGGCAAAGTTTATCATCTTAGATTTGTTGAAGGATCATTTGATCCCTCAAGTTGTAGAGAAAAGGATGGTGAAGGAGATGTATGATGCCTTGATCACTCTATCAGTGTAAATATCGTCCATAAAATGCTGCTGAAGAATAAGCTTAGTGCCGCACATATAACTTATAAGTGAAATAGACACAATAGCCACCTACCAAATGAAGATCATAGAAACATTGTGATCAACTCATTGCAATAGTGGTAAAGGTGGAGGATGAAGAGTTGGTGGCCACGGCTTTAAATGGGTCCTCTCCAACTTGGGATCTATTTGTTTGGGGTGTCTATGCTCATGAGAAGCTTTTCCACTATTGAGAAGCTTTGGGATGATTTCATCTAGGAGAAACTAGACCTGACTTTACTTTAGTCAGAATGGAATATAGTTAGAACCAAGCCCTCATTGGGAAGATGAGGAAAGGTGGCAAGAAAGAACTTGGTAAGGGCCAAAAAGAAAGGACTCAAATTCTTCTCAGTAGGGGAGGAAACGGTTAAGCCATATCAAGTGTTTCAAGTGCCACAAGAATGGCGACTATACTTTGTAGTGTTCTGAGAAGAAAAAGGTGAAGGGCAAGCAACGACAATTGAGGTAGTTTGCAGAGAGTGTAGAAGCTTTGACAGTGGATGAGCTTTAATTCTAGGCTTAGGACAACCATCTCCATGGTATCATGCTTAGCCACTAACACCATTTTTGGTGTAGGGTGGTATGTGGATAGTAGAGCATCAAGACACATGACCTGCAATAAAAAGGTTTTTAGTAGACTTAAAGAATGGAATGTAGGCATACAAGTAGAGCTTGGTGATGATGCTACATATCTTGTTACAAGGACTTGAGTTGTTTCTTTCCTCATGCCTTTAGGTGATATTCTTGAACTTCATGATGCTCTATATGTTTCTGGATTAACAAAGAACCTACTCTCAATTTCAGCCATGAAAAATCTTTTGCATGTGCATGAGGTTGATGATCATCAAGTTATTGTTAGAAATTGCAGCTAAGAACCTGGTCATGTATTGGCTAGAGTTATGTGAGAGGGTGGTCTTTATATGTTGATTGCTAATCCAATCAAATATGAAACCTTGATGCATGGAAGTGATAAATTGTGTGAGCTTCGGCACAGGAGACTTGATCACTTGCATTGCAAAGCTCTATCTCTCTTGAGGGATATGGTGTAGGGATTGCCAAAGTTCACGATAGAGAAGATTGTAATGTGTAAGGGCTGTGCAGTTGGTAAGCACACCAAGGTCGCTTTTTTTAGTAATGAGCATAGATCAAGAGTGATGTTTGATTTGATTCATTCATATGCATGTGGATTTATGTCAGCAACTTCCTTGGCATGAAACATTTACCATGTTTCATTCATTCATAATTCATCAAGGAAAACTTGGATTTACTTTAGGAAGACCAAAGATGAGGTCTTTGGAAAATTTCAAGAGTTCAAAGTTCTTGTGGACAATCAGACAGGTAGGAAGATTGAAGTTTTGAGTTTTGACATTGGAGTTGAGTATATCTTCAAGGCCTTTAATGCCTTTTGTAAAGATGCAAGGGTGAAGAGATAGTTGATTGTGGCCTACAACCCTTAGCAAAATGGGGTTGCATACTGAAGAATAGGTTCATTACATGGACAACAAAGGCTATGATTCATGACCTAGATTTACCCATGTTTCTTTGGCCAAAGGCATGTAGCTATGTTGTGTACATATTAAATAGGTGTCCTCACAAGCTGTTAAAGGACAAAACTCTAAAGGAAGCTTTCATTGGATAGAATTTGATGTTTCTCATTTTTTAGGTGTTTGGGAGTCTTGTTTACATTCATGTGCAAGAGGAGAAAAGGACCAGGTTTGAACCCTCCAACTTGAAGGGTGTTTTTGTGGGATACAATGATTCTTCCAAGGCTTACAAGATCTATGTTTCATCACAACAAAAGATAGTAGTGATCCAAGATGTGAAATTCGATGAAGATGCTTAGTTCTCGAAGTTTGAGGAATCTCCCATGAAGGTTGACAAGACTGATTAGGTTGTTGTTCCAATTTATCAATAAAATATAGCAATACCAATTATAGATCAACAAAGTTCTAGTACAATAGCAAATACCTTAGTACTACCAAAAACAACTAGGAAGTCTAGATGATTACTTACATAGACAATGTAGGAGGTACAAGAACAAGTGGGAGCAGCAAAATATTATTTCAGCGCGAGTCATCCACTACAGAGTTTTTCGAGTTATGCTGCTTTGATATCTTCCATCATTGATACAAAACCTTTTAGTTTTCAAGAACCAAATTTTGAGCAAAAGTCGTTAGATGCAATGACAAAGGAATATAACTCCATTATATTGAATGATGTTTGAGAGATTGTGCCAAGACCAAATGGAAATTTAGTGATTGATTCCAAGTGGTTGTACAAGGTGAAGCATGTGGTAGATGGAGGTATGGCCTGATCCTTATATGAAGTAGTAAGAAGCTCATAGCATGGTGCAAGCAGGAGTTGGCATCCAAGTTTGATATGAAGGATATTGGCCTTATGCACTATTTTTTAGGTCTTGAAGTGTGGTAGGTACAAGAGAAGTCTTCCTAAGTCATGGGAAGTTGTTATGGGACTTTTTCCCCAGAGGGAAAAGATAGTTATGAAAGCATTAAAGGGAGATAGAAAAAAAAGAAGGGATAATATGATCCTTTGGTTAAAATGGAGATTAATGAAGAATATCTATGAAAAACTCTTTTAGAAATGGGATGAATAAATGTATTTATTAAATAATTATTAAAGACAACCATTGTGAAAGGGTGTGATGGCTTGAAAACCACCCCTTAAGGCTTATATAAAGCATTTATGTAAGATTTGGAAAGAGGCATGTAGTTCACTCAAGGGAGAAGAAGGTGATTTAGTGGGCTATGGGCATTGGAGAAGGGGGCACACAAAGTGTCCATCTTAGGGTATAGAGTACACTCAAGATTATCTTGGCTAGGGCTTTGATGCATAAGCATGGTGTATGTAGGCACATTCTATGTTTTTACATAGGTTCTCTAGAGTGTGCCATAGCTATGAGGGCCAAAACCATTAAAATCTTCCGAGGGTGAGATTGACCTTTCCAAATGCTCTAATTCAAATAAGTATTGAAAACCATCAATGCTAAAAGATATTGGGAATATTATATATAGTATTTTGATGTTAATATGATTGAATTATGTGATTGTATTATTCAATTTATTATGTGAATTATTTACTTTAGAGATTCTTTCTAAATTATCACATGTATAGTTTACATTGGTTATTTATATGTATTTTGATGACAGTACATATTCTAAATTAATTAATTTTAGTGTTAACTATATTTAAATCTGCTGCAAATACTTAAACAATCTCGGGAGAAAAGTAGCATTATAGAAGTATACAATATAGCTTTGAAAGAAATTTTAGTTTGTGGATTTTAAGCCCCCTTACTATTGCAGTGATTCCAAATTTGATGCTGACCGTATATTTAGAATCAAATTTGGTTGATCCTTTTGTGTAGAGGCAATTGTTAGGTTCACTTGTATTTGGTAAATGCTAGACTTGATATTTGCCTTATAGTCAATACATTGATCCAGTTCATGGTTGAGCCAAGGCAAACTCACTAGACTGTTACAAAACACGTGCTTTGATACTTGAAGGGCACAATTCATTATGTATTGAGGTATGTTGCAGATAGAGAATTAATATGGCATGGCTTTGTGGGTTCAAATTGGGTAGGATATGCTAGTGTTAGGAAGAGCACTTCATTTTTTTGTTTCAGCATGGGTCAAGTACGTTATCATTGTTCACTAGGAAGCATGCAGTAGTAGTATTAAGTTCAACTAAGATAGAGTACATGGCAACTTCTTTTGCTAGTAGTGAGGTTGTTTGGCTTTGCAAGTTGATAGCATGAATTACTGATCAAATCTTGGATGACAATAGTGTGTTGTGACAATTAGAGTTTCGGCAAGCTCTTTGTGAATCCAATGTTTCATGATCACTTAAAGCATATAGATATTTGGTATCATTTTCTTAGAGATAGAGTTTGGATGTGAGCAATAGTTCTTTAGTATGTATCCACTGTTAGTGTTTGGTAAGCTTCAGGATATATTTTCTCCTTAATTAAAGGCAGGTTGGCCTACAAATTGCAATTAATATTTTATATTTTTCGTCTTTAAGGGAGCCGACCTAGTTGAGAAGTCACCTAGTTTTGTATATATACGAGGTGGTGATCATTCATTTACACATCAAGTCATTCTCATATTCAATTCACATTCTTTCAAGAAGGAGTTCGCACTTAGCAACCGATTAGTTTGTAGCAGTAGGCCATTCTCAAGGACAATCACATTCATTTGTATCTTTGCATCAAGGAGTGATGCTATTATTCATTGTATTAATTCAGCCTTGAGTAAGGCCAAACTTGTAAGCAAATTTCTGCTCTTATTCATTCAATATATTGGAGATATATTTTGCTGGGTTTTTCTCCCTTGAGTAGGAGGGTTTTCCCAGGGTAAACTACTCTGTTTATTGTTCATGTGTTGCACTTTCTGCTTTTTGTTAAATCTGATCCTAAAACTAACATGGTATTAGAGCGGGTTTAAGCAAAGATTCGATTAGATTTAAGCAGTCAAGACAACTCTTTATCTAAGGCAGTCTATCATGAAGGACCTTGGTGAATTCAAGAAAAGACGACATTGATAAGACGACATTGAGGCATTATCTTAGGAGACATTGGAGAAGTTGATCTGTGGAGAAATATTTCAGCTTGAGAAGCATATCGAATTTCTTCTTGGGTGGCAATTTTGCTGGTAGAAGTTTGTGGTTTTCCTTGGCATCATAGATGCGACTTGCTGTGCACACATTACAGCTATCTTGGAGGGCGATTTCATTTATGTTTGAAGGCGATTTCATCTTGCACAAACGCAGCTTCAGTTACTGTGAATTTTGGAAGGCATTTTTTTTTTTTTATGATCATTCTTGTTGGTCAAGACGACTTCACCCAGGTGTCATTCCAGTCAGTCATAATATTTACATCAGAAAAACTAAATGGAAGTTGAACCATTATTTGTGGGAATAAAACTAAAAGTCATCGCAGTTTTTGAGAGGAAGCTTAAATTAGTCTCTTAATTGTATTGTGGCGAATAGAAGGGATAAGGGATAGCCGACACAATCTCTACCATTAATGCTGGATATCTAATTCTAAGCTTCCACACCAATAAGGTGAGAGCCGTGCCATCTGTGGAGTGGATAAAAGTCACCTGTACAACAATGAAGAACAAATCTGGGCTTTGCAGTCAAGGTGGTGAAGATGAAACACCTCTATAGGTTTCTCTCATGGAAAGACCAAGTCGTGGGTCTCTTTGAGCAAGCACAGATCAACAAGGTTGCAGGAAACCTATATTATATGCTGTCCTAGGTGGTGTATTATATGATGATGCTATGGGTACATAACTGCTCCGAAGGGATAAAAAGTCGCCTTATGATAGCTAGTCACATTCACTTATGCTGAAGTCATTTTAAGGTGATAAAGCATTGCTCAATTATCCTGGCAGCGGGAACTCGTGGGATGCATAGAGGGGCAAATGGAGGCCGAGGCTATTGAGTTTTGTTTCTACAACGAATGAAGATGAAGTGAAAAGAGCATCACAATAAAGAGATAAGTATTTTATGTGTACCATTGAATAATGTAGTTAATTCATGCACTAACATTGGGAATAGTGAATCATGTATGCTTCTAGCATTGGTCTAGATATTTCTTTTTGGGGTAGTTTGATTCTATGGACTATTAGTAATCTCTCTAAAATGCTTCCAGGACGGATCGAGGAGCAAAAGGATGATGAGAGATTGCATAAGGAATTCAAGGGAAGAAGAGCTTGAGGCATCTTGTGAGGAAGTCACGTTGGTTGAAGAAATGATAGCAATGGAGACACAGCTTGGAGCCATGGAACTGAGTTGGTGGCACATAACTTCACTGGAGACATCTCTCTCTTGAAGAATCTATACAAATTGCGATTAGTTTCTTCGAAGAGGAGGAAAGAACATTCAGAGGGAGTCTGACAAACCAACAGAGGCAACCTTGGACGAGGAGGTCAGGGGGTTGATGCAAGTACTTGGAGCTTCAGAGGGAGTCACATCATCATGAAGATTTGTGTAGTGTATATTTCTTTGAGACGGAGAAATATGAGGTGAAAGCCCTTGTAGTGTATATTTCTCTGAGACGGAGAAATATGAGGTGAAAGCCCTTATAGTGTATATTTCTTTGAGACAGAGAAATATGAGGTGCGAGCCCTTTTTCATCTTTGAGATTGAGATGAGATGTCATGTTGAGAGACTCCATGACAACATCACGTTGGGAGACTCCGTGATGTACCCTTGTACTTGTGTTTCTTTCCACACATGGGAGTAGCCATTGTGGATGTCATGTTGAGAGACTCCATGACGACATCATGTTGAGAGACTCCGTGATGAACACTTGTACATGTGTTTCTTTCCACACATGGGAGTAGCCATGGTGGATGTCATGTTGAGAGACTCCATGATGACATCACGTTGAGAGACTCCGTGATGAACCTTTGAGCTTTCCACAAATGGGTGTAGCCATTGTGGGCGTCATGTTGAGAGACTCCATGACGTAGATATCTAGAAAATATCTCCCTAGCTAAGAGGGAGTGTTAGTGTTTGGTAGCTTCAGGAGATATTTTCTCCTTAATTAAAGGCAGGTTGGCCTACATATTGCAATTAATATTTTATATTTTTCATCTCTAAGGGAGCCGACCTAGTTGAGAAGTCACCTAGTTTTGTATATATACAAGGTGGTGATCATTCATTTACACATCAAGTCATTCTCATATTCAAGTCACATTCTTTCAAGAAGGAGTTCGCACTTAGAAGCAGATCAGTTTGTAGCAGCAGACCATTCTCAAGGACAATCACATTCATTTGTATCTTTGCATCAAGGAGTGATGCTATTATTAATTGTATTAATTCAGCCTTTAGTAAGGCCAGACTTGTAAGCAGATTTCTGCTTTTATTCATTCAATATATTGGAGATATATTTTGCTGGGTTTTTCTCCCTCGAGTAGGAGGGTTTTCCTAGGGTAAACTACTGTGTTTATTGTTCATGTGTTGCATTTTCTGCTTTCTGTTAAATCTGATCCTAAAACTAACACCCACAAATGAGTAGGTTGTAGGCATTTTGACAAAGCCCTTGGCAAAAAGGAAGTTTGAAATATTGGGAGAGAGAGATTGGGTTTGATGGTGAATTGATGCCAAAGCATTTGGGTGCATATATCTTGGTGTGCACACAATAGTGTAAATACATAGAGGTTGGAAGAGTGGAGTGTAAGTGCGATAGTGTGCATTTAGGGAAGGCAACATCAAGTGCAATGGTTGTTGCTTATGTGCATTTGCATGAGGTCGAATGCCCCATTTTGGTCAAATTTGAAATAATGCATTGTTAGTCGTATATCTTTACTTTGTTGTCGGCCTTGGTCGTAGTTGGCCAATTGTTAATAACACTATAGATTAGTAAAGAATAATAATGTCATGTACTTTCGGGAAAGCATGTTCAGATTAATGTTAATGTTAATGTTAATGTTGTTATGAAGCGTCGTGTCGGTTGGTTATCTAACCACCGCCGAGCGTTATATGTAGTCGGATTGGGATAGTCGGGATATAGTTTTTGGTGCCGATGTTTATTATCAATCACTGATGATACTCTTTTGTACATGATATCTTTGATGTTGAATAAAATTTCTGGTGTTCAAATATGATATCCTTCAGGTTACTGTTTTATCCTATGTTTTGCACATTACCAGTTTGCCAGTAGTACGTAAGGGTAGAATTACTTTCCGTAGGCAAACATGCATTTCAAACAATCTATAGAGTAGTTGAATTTGAATGCTTGAGTAGATGGCATTGAATGTAGTGGGTGTAGTTTTTGCACCAAAAGATTGTATGTATAGTAGACTAGAGACTTGAATTTCAGTTTTGACAAGTTGAGTTTTGGATCAAGTAGGGATTTTTGGGAGTTATTAGGGTATGAGTTTAGAGTTTGCAAGTGTGAGAACCAAGTTGAGGTATGGAGTCTTGTAGTTCTATGCATACCATTAGTGAAGATATCCCTTCATAGATCTTTGTACTTTGTAATCAGCCATTTGTGATAATAATAGAGGATATTGTTTTCTATTCATTTTGTAATTTTTCTCACTTCTTGTGTGATTCCATTGTGTACTTTGAGGGCCATGTGATTTAGGCTTCCCTTTGTTGGGACTTGTCGAGTCGCAAGTGCTCATCTGATACTGTGGCAAGGATTCTTTCCTTGTAGGTCGTGTTGTGAGAAAAGTGTGTAGGCATTAGTATAAGGTTTTGTTTTGTTTTGTGAGTTCCATATTTGTGAGTATGGGTAGAAGCTAGTGCAGATGTTTCCAAGGTAGAGGTTGTTGGGTAGAATGCATAGTGAGTGTGTTGTAGATAGTTGCTTGAGGAAATGAAATGACAAATAGAGCAAAAGTGGTAGAGTTGGAGAACATGATGAGGGGCTTCCAGGTGAGTTTGGAGGCTATGGAGAGTGCTTGGTAAAGAGATGTGGGTGTAGACTAGAGTGATGATGAGGTGTTAGATGTGCTGATGGACAAGGGTGATGAAGACCAAATAGAAGGGAGATTATTGAGAGCCATCTCTAAGATTGGCAACAAGTTGTGCTAGTACATTTCAAGTTATTTTGAGAACTCATGTTGAGAGGAGCTGACCGTTTGGATTGTGGAGTTGAAGTACTTTGAGTACAAGCTTGTTGAAGACCTCAAGATGGTGAGATTTGTGTGCACCAAGTTGAAGGGGCATGCACCATTTTGGTGGGAGCATGTCTAGAGTGACAAACAATAAAGGGAAGGAGAAGATATGCACATGTAATTAGATGGTCACCAAGTTGAAGGCAAAGTTCTTGCTTGTGGATTATGAGATAACCATATTCAGGAAGTTGTAGAACTTGAAATAGGAGATAAGTACCAAAGACTACACAAAGGAGTTCTATTGGTTGACCATTCATGTTGGTCACATAGAAGATGACACAAAGAAGGTCACAAGGTATTTGAATAGGCTACATTTGGCCATTCAAGATGAGTTTGATGCAAATCTATGAAGGATGTCTATTAGTGTGTGTTGAAGGTAGAGGAGAGGTTGTCAAGAAGGCAACAATGCACCACATTGAGCAAAGGGAAGGTTGCATGGAGAAGGGGAGGCACATTTCATAGGGACAAGATGGAGCCAATGGGGACACTTGGAAGAGAAGCGAGTACAATGCTAGGTTGGGAGGATGCACTGAATAGAAGAGATTCCTTTCGAGGAAGAGGATGTGGACAAGGATGAGGTTTCTTTGGAGAGTGCTTAATATGTGGAGAAAAAGGGCATCACATGTTTTAGTACTCATAGGTGTATTAGAATAGCACTATGTGAAGAGTGGAGGTGAGTAACCATGTTGCTCGAGGAAGCTCAAGGAGTAGCACTTTAGTCAATGGATAAAGAAGCTCAAGGGTGGAGAAGTGCTCGTGGTGAAGCATGTGTTGTTGAAGCTAACAAAAAAGGAGAAAATGTGCTAGTGTAGAGGAAGAACTTGTTCATGACCATTTGCAAGTCAATAGGTAAGTGCTACAAGATGATTATAGATGGTGGCATCATATATAATCTTGTTTCCATTTAGACGATGGAAAAGCTTGACCTAAAGAGGGTTAAGCATCCTCCTCCATATGATGTGTCATGGTTGTTGAAGGGACACCATTTATTGGTGAATGAGCAATGCAAGATTTGATTCAAGATTGGTAGGTGTGAGGATGAAGTCTTGTGCGACATAATACCAATGGATTGTTGCCATGTCTTGTTGAGATGACCTTGGCAAATTGATAAGAATACACTACATGATGGCGCCCAAATACTTATAATGGAAAGATGGTGAGAAGTACAAGTTAGATTCTTTGAAGGACATGGGCGATTTGAGGGTGTTGCTAGTGTTAGGAAATAGTTCTTGAAGGAAGTCGAGGAGCACATATGTCTAGTGTGCATGCTTAGCAAGCATACACAAGAGGAGAGTGTGAAAGGCATCGAAGAGGAGATACCACATGAATTAAATGAGATACTAGTAGAGTACAAGGATATCATGTTAGAAGATATGCTTGATGGTCTACCACTCTTGTGTGGCATTAGTCACATGATGGATTTGATTCTTGGATCTAGTTTGCTAAAGTGGCCCATAGGATGATGTAGGAGAACAACGAGATATGGAGACAAGTAGAGGAGTTGCTTACAAAAGGGTAGATAAGAGAGAACTTGAGCTTGTGCACAATACCAACAGTGCTAGCAACAAAGGACAAAGAGTGGAGGATGTGCATAGATTCCATGGCTACCAATAAGATCAGCTTTAAGTATAGATTTCCATTGCTGCACATGAATTCCTTAATGGATAGTCAGAGTCAAGTGTGATACTTAATGAACAACATGTAGAGTGGCTACCACCAAATTAGGATTAGGAAAGGCAATGATTGGTAGATGACCTTCAAGACCAAGGATGGGTTGTACAATTTGCTAGTGATGTCATTTGGATTTCAAATCTGTTGAACAATTTTATGTGTTTGATGATCCAAGTACTCAAGTCATTCCTTGGTAAATTTGTGATTGTGTATTTGGATAACATCCTAATCTAAAGTAGGATGAGGAACACTTGGCATATGCAAGGCAAGTGTTGAAATAGTTGTCCAAGGATAAGTTGCTAGTGAAAGAAATGTAGCTTCATGAAGATTGAGCTAATGTATTTTGGTTTTGTGATATGGACCTTGAGAAGGTGAGGGCAATTATAGAGTGGCCATCACCAAAAAGTATGCTTGACGCTTCCATGGATTGGTAAGCTTCCATAGGAAGTTCATAAAGAAATTTTGTGAGTTTTGTGCATCTATCACAAAGACGATGAGGGATGATAGGAAAGAGTTTGTCTAAATTGTGGTAGTAGAGGTTGGATTTGATTATTGAAGAAGGTGATGGAACAATTAGTGTTAGCATTGCTAGAGTTCATTAGTCTTTTAGGTGGATTGTGATGTGAGTGGCATGCTGATTGATGTAGTGTTAAGTCAGAAAGGAAGATTGATCACATACTTCAACAATATGTAGAATGACACTTGTAGGAAGTACTCAACGCATGATCAAGAGTTCTATGTGATTATACAAGCATTGAAGAAGTGGAGGCATTGTCAATTACCCAAGGAGTTTGTAATTTACACAAACCATCATGTGCTGCAATTCATCAAGAGTTAGGGAAAATTGAATTGACATATGAAATGGTTAGAGTTCTTGTAGAGCCACTCATTTGTTTTGATGCACAAAATTGGTAAGTCCAATTGAGTTGCAATGTTGAGTTAGAGATGTGCCTTGCTGAAGGAGATTCACATGGGAGTCATAGGTATTGATTCCATGAAGGAGTTGTATATATATGATGAAGACTTCGAGGAAGCTTGGAGGGCATGCATAGAGCTTGCTCATTTGCATTTATCATCAATGTTTGGAATGTTGCAATATGGACTGCCATTTGAAGGCATGCAATTGTGTACAACCAAGGGGTGAATGTTTGAGAACTTGATAAAGGAAAAACATAGTGGTAGCTTGGCTAGTCATTTCAATATCAAGAAGACAATGGTACAACTAAGGGAGGGATGTTTTGGACCACACATGTCTAATCTAGTGTTTGCTAATTAGCCAAAGGAAAAAGCTAGAATGCAAGGTTGTATCATCCTTTGTCAATCCTTGAGAGGCCATGGGAACACTTGAGCATGGACTTTGTTCTTGGGTTGTCAAGAATGTGGTGGGGCCATGATTCCATTAGTTTTGTAGATAGGATTTCAAAGATGGCACATTTTGTGACATGGAAGCAGACCAAGATGCTACTAAAGTAGCAATTTTTTAGGGAGATAGCATGATTGGATGGGCTAACGTTCAACATTGTGTTTGACAAGGACACTTGTGGAGAAAGCTATGGGAGAAGCTAAACATTCAATTGCAGTTTAGTTTGGTGTATCACCTTCAGATGAATGGGAAAATAGAGGTGGGTAGTAGGAGCCTTGGAAAATTGTTGGGAGTCTTGGCATAAGCAAAATTTGCCATAACAAGTGAATTGGAGCATTGGAAAATGACATTCCAAATTGTTTATGCGTAAAGTACAAAAGGAGTTGCAAAATTGTGTAATATTCTAGATGTTCAAAGGAAGAATTGATGTAGGAGCATCCGGGTGCATGGGCAATCTTGCACACCCAAAAAAATGTTTTTCCTTATTTTTCTTTTTGGCTGTGTTTTGTTTTGTAGGCATGTTAATATTTTAATGTAATTTCCTATCCAACTCCCTAAAATTGAAGTCAATTTGTAAGGTTGATTTTTCAAATTGGATTTGGGATTAAAATACCAGGAATTGTTGATTTTTTGAATTTATTATGCTGCACATAATCCCACGCCCAAGATGGAGGAGGCCATTTTTGGCATTTGTTATTCATCCATCCTAAATTTGAATTTGACATTAAATGATTATGCAAGAGGAGTATGGGCGCCTAGAGGTGGAAAAATGGAATGATGGGAGTCTAAATTAGGAAAGAAATTTAAAATTCTTGCTAGGCAATGAATGGGGAGTTATAGGAGAATCTTGGACGCCCAAGGAAGGAGAAAAAGAGTTTGAAAATGCAGCAATATTGGCAGGGAAAAAGCCATGCCCATCTTGAGGAAGGAAGACATCAAAAGGAAGAGAAAAGATGAAATTTTTGAGGAAGAATTACTTGTAATACCAGCTAGGGACACCCAGAGGTGGGGCAAGAGGATTGTATGGCTGCTGTTGCTGCTGTTGTAGTTTTTTAGAGGACTCTTGTAACAGGTTTCCAGTCATAGAATGCAAATTTCATGCATGTAGCTGATTTTTTGTTCATAGTTTGGCTTTTGAAACAATTGTTGTAAGCTTTTAGAGGATTTTAAAATAATAAAATTAGATTTGTTCATGAATCTTAGTCATCTTTGTTGCTGGTTGACATTTAGGATTGAGCTCTCAATGGTTGCCAATAGTTTTAGTGAATTTGGCTTTGCTCGTTGAATGTGTGAAACTATGGGTTTTCTTGGTTTTTGACTATGGTTTTGGAGGGGTATTGTTGGGAGAAAAATTATGATATTTATCTTCTTGTGGATGAATGTGGGGGCTTTCATTTTCCAAGTTTTCAGTAGAAAAGGATTACATTTGATGGTTCAAAGTAATCTTCAAAAGAGGGTTTATCATGAGTTTTGAGTGTGGTTTCAAAGCTGCATGAATTTGTTTTATGGGTTGTAGTCTCCAATACTTACATTTTTTGGAGTCTTGACACTTGATTTGGAGTTTTGGTGGTTGTCTTGCATCAGATGGTATTATAGCTAGAAGACCTTGAGAGTGCAGAGAATGCACCAGGACTTGCTGGTGTTTACTCAACTGGGTGTAATTCAACGTACTACGTACTACAGAAGTAAACTAGACTATATGTAGAACATGGAATAGAACAATAGATTGAGAAACATAATATGCTTGAAATATCATATGCTTCTATTAATTTCCAGTAAATATCACTATGTACAATCATAGAAATATCAACAATACTATCAACCATGATCATCATAACATGTTCCTAACTACAGAACTGAGTACATATAATGCTTGGCGATGGTTGAGCAACCAACTGTCATGATGTTTCATAATAGCCCGTTACCACTAATCGGGACTTAGTTACCTGAATGCACATGATATTTATTACATTCATTATTCTTGCTAACTATAGTTTTATTAACATAACCAAACTACGCTACGACCGACTATGACCGACTACAACAAAAGTAAAGACAACTACAACTTATATCATCACCCCCACAAAAGAAGTCGTCTTCCAGACAACATGACAACCCAAAAGGGAATGATACAGCATGTGAATCTATTGAGGAGGGGGAAGTGAGGATGTCCTTGGATGTACTAACGATGCCGGGGTAGCCGTTGGTGAGTGCTATGCTCGCAATCGCCTCACTTCCTCTGTACGCATGCAGAGTTGGCGGTCGGTGAGTATCTCCCTCTCCTTGGCAACTTTAACCATATGAGTCGCCTCCATCAGTTGGCTTTGGCCTTGCTCGCCTCCGTACTCCTTGTGGCCAACTGCTCCTCTAACTCCTTCGCTTTCTTCTCCCATGCTTGCTCCCTCTAGCGTGCCTCCTTTAACTCCTTCACTTTCTGCTCCCACACCTGCTCCCTCTGGCGTGCCTCCTCCACGGTGGTCACCCTGGCCTCCAAGGCCACTACTTGGGTTCCTTTGTCACTGGCTATCCAAGTCTGCTTTGCCAATTCAATTTGGAGGTTCTTCATTGCGGTAGTTGACTCATCCTTGATCTTTTGTAAAAGTCCATATGCCTCTACCTTCCGTGCCACTGCGATCTTAGCGGACAACACCTGCGGCTTCATGATATAGAAAACATCACGAAAGGCTAGCTCAATATAATAGAGACTTTCCAGAACCCCAACATCCCTTCCCACCAACCTCGGTGGCTTACCACACCATGCCCTAAGCATTGTTGGAGTCTCGCCTGTTGGCCATCCCTCTTTGGTGAAGATACGAGTAAACTCCGACTTGCACACCATCTGCACAAATCCATGGATGCGCTGCACTTCTTGGTCCACTAGGGGAGAATGACCAACCTTGAGTGCTTTAGAGACTTGTCCTACTCGGATCATCAATTGCCTCATGTGCTCAAGTTCCTCTACATAGCACTGCACTGTCTCGGGATCTGATGGATCCGGTTGTGACATCTCAACAACCATTTCGCCGGACCCCATTGAGTCATCCTCCTTGCCGCCAAGTGTGAGTGGTGACTCCTTTGCGGTAGGGGTCTCCCTTAATGCCATCCCCTCATGCTCCTGTATCTCACCTCCCATCTCCATCTCACCTGCAACCACTAGCGGTTGCTCATGTATCTCATCTGTCAACCTCGCAGTATCGCTTTGCTGGGTCTGAAGGAGCGGTTCCCCTTCACTAGTACCCTCAACCAAACCCTCTGAAGGGCTCTGTATTGGCAACTCTACCACCTCCAACGTGAACCCCACAGATCCCAGCCAGTCATCTATTTGTGCTACTCCAATTGTCCCTTGCAGTGTACCAGGGGAAATTGGTCTTTCCACCGTGTTGACCTGTTCTTGTGTTGTAGTGGTTCCCAAAGTCATCATTGGCTGAGTCACTTAGGATCCTGGCGGTGTATCCCCTATGACTGGCAGTGTAACCTTTGAAGCTGCCGAACTTGGAAAACCCAACGGTGTAACCTTTGAAGCTGCTGAACCTGGCAAACCCTCTCCAACTGTTGACCCTAGGAATGCTTCCCTTGAAATTGCCGAACTCGATAGTGCCTCTCCTAAAATTGCCAAACCTAGCAGTGTGCTTGCCAACCCTGGTGGTGTGGCAGAAATTGAAATTGCCAACCCTAGCAGTGCATTTCTTGAAGCTGCCGAACCTGGAGGTGTGGCAATTGGTGGTGCCAAGTTTGGTGATTGAGGTGGTGTGCTTGTCAGTTGCCCTGGTGGTGCGCCCTATGGTTGTCTTGGTGGTGTAAGTCTTAGCAATGTGTTTGACAGTCGTCTTGGCAGTGTGCTTGACGGTTGTCTTGGAGGTGCGCCTGGTGGTCGGCTCGACGGTGCGCCTGGCGGTCGGCTCGACGGTGAGCTTGGTGGTCGGCCCGACGGTGCGCTTGGCGGTTAGCTTGACGGTTGACCTGACGGTGCGCTTGGCGGTTGACCCGACGGTGCGCCTGGTGGTCGACTCGACGGTGTGCCTGGTAGTCGGCCTGGCAGTGTCTTTTTAGAACTTGCCGCTAGCCGTATTGTAAGTCTTCTTGGCTGTACTACAAACTTGCTTGGTTGTGTGTTGTGAACTGTTGGCCATATTATGTCGCTTTGCCGAACTATGTTGCTTTTCTGTATTGTCACTTTGCCGTACTATGTGATCTCGCCGTACTATGTGATTTTTCCGTACTACGTGATCTTGTTGTACTATGTGATTTTGCCGTACTATGTGATCTTGTCATACTATGTGATCTTGTAGTACTATGTGATTTCTAGGCCGTATGATGGATCTACTAGGCCTTACATGCCAACTTGCCAATGTATGTTGTATTATGCAAGATTCCTGAGGATGTCATACTATGTGAGGAGATACTGGGCGCCATACTACTCTAAACACTGTTGCCATTCGTGTTGTAGTTCTTCTTGACCGTACTATGAATTTGTCTAGTTGTACGATGCTCCTTCTTGGTCGTATGGTGCTCCTGCTTGGTCGTATGATGAAGGGATTTGCCATGTTTTTCCTTTGTTTCCCCAGACGCTAGATTTGTATGCCGATCCTATGGTCGCCAATTTGAACTATGTCGTGCACCCTGTCATCTTGGTATGCCGTACGCCTTGCTTCATTTCTCTGTACAGTGCCTTCGTGCTTTGTCTCTTTTGCTCAAACTTGCTTACTTGGCCCTTCTTCATGCTGTACGACTCTCTCTGCAATATATATTCTTGGCGCTTTTTGTTTTTCGTCAATGCCTTTTTCTCTGCCAATAGTCATACGGTTTTCAATTTAATAATACGTCTTCCTTTCATTTTTCTCCAAGATTTACTTTTCTTGGCCGCTTCTTTGGATGGTCACACACTCTGCTTGATAGCCAAGGGTTTTATTTTAATTTTCTTCACTTTAATTTTTCTCCCCTTAGCCAACTTTAATTTTTTCATTTTTCCCTTTCTCCCTCTAATATTTCCCACTTCATTTTTAAATTTTTCCTTTTTAATACTCTTATTTTTTCGACTTTTGCATACTTTCTCTCTCCATTTTAAATTTCTTTTAATTCTTCTACTTTATTTTTTTCATTTTTCCACTTCATAATTTTTTCATTTTTCAACACATTATTTTTTGCCTTCTATACTCTCCCTCTTCATTTTCTCTCTCCTCGCTCTTCCTTTCTTTTGATTTTCTCTCACTACCTCGTACTTTGTCATATTCCAACTTGTCGGCTGGTGTATCATCTAGTTTTGATACTTTCTCTTTGTACTCTTCGTACTCAGTCAGAAGTGTCTGGTTGTACTTGGCCGGAAGCGTCTTGTTGGATGTGCTCTTCTCCTCTCTTTCCTGGATTTCTCCGATCTATAGCATGTTACAATCTGGGTGAAAGACTTCGTAATCCTCCATCTGCCAGTGAAATAGCCCGTTTAGTGAACTGGTCTCGTCCTCCGAGCAACTTCCAATTTCCATTACACCTTCCTTGTTCGACACCATTATCTTCCTTTCTTCATCAACATCCAATCCTCCTTCCGATTTTGATCCCGAAGATGCTAGTTCTTCATTGACCGCTTGGTTCTTCAAATCAATAGTGTACTTCTCATGGCTCTCGATCGAGAGTTTATTCCTCTTCCAATTGTGGTTTGCTTTGGTGGCAATCAGCCATCCTCATCCCAATAGTGCATCGTATGCCTTTTTCTCCAATGGGATGATGACGAATTTAACAAGAACTGTTGCATGCCGATCAAAACTTTTTGCGCCATTGATGTACCGCGCCATTGATGTACCAAGAGGTTTGATGCCATGTTGGTTTGCTCCTACCAGGTGGAATGTCGGGGGCCAAGGGGTTGGCTTACCTAGGCACTTCCATGTCTCCTCTGGCAGTACGTTCACCCCAAAGCCTTCGTTGACGATGGTGTTGGGGAGTTTCATCCCCAGGATTTCCATCTGTATGATGGCCGACTTCCTCCCGACAAACTGCGAGTAGCATTGGATCCGTGACCTCTCCTGCCGGTTTTGTCATGCTTCCCGTTAGACCCTTCTAAATATTGTCTTCAATGACGTTCGTGAGTGCTACTCTCAGTTGAGGCATCGTTTGCAGAAGGTCTGTTACCTTAATTGGCATGGTTGTGTGAAGCACCTGTGTTTGCCTACGGAATAGGATTCTACTTACTGGCAAACGTGTAATATGCAGAACATGGGATCAAACAGTAAACTCAAAGATATCATAGTAAAATGCCAAAGCTTTATTCATTCTCAGGAAATATCATGTACAAGAGTGTATCACAATGCGTACAACATAACTCATTCAGAATCATCACATAATCAATAGCAGCATCAGTATATCATTGTAATAATCTCCGACTATTCCCACCCGACTACATGTAACGCTCGGCGGTGGTTACACAACCAACCGACACGACGTTTCATAACAACATTACATTAACACTAATCTGAACATGTTTTGCCGAGAGTACATGACATTACATGACATAATTATTCTTTACTAACTATTGTTTTATTTGACAACTGCCGAGTATGACCGAGGCCGACTACGGCCGAGGCCAACTACGGCTGAGGCCAACCACGGCCGACAACAAGTAAACGACAACAAGTAAAATATCCGACTAACATCATCCCCCCCAAAAAGAAAGTCGTCTTCCAGACGACAGATACAACATGATAAGATTACTGAGAGGTAGGGGGAAGGGAGTGCGTCCCTGGATGCACCGATGACGTCGGAGTGGTGGAAGAATGCTCTGCTCTCAGGCGCCTCAGCTCCTCCGTGCGTGTACGAAGCTGCCGATCTGCCAGGATCTCCCTCTCCCTCGCCGCCTTCACCATCCGGGCTGCCTCCATCAGTTGGTTCTTTGCCTGCTCTGCCTCGGCATTCTTGGCCGCCAACTCTACCTCTTTGGCAGCTAACTGGTCCTCCAATGCTTTCATTCGCTGCTGCCAGGCTGCCTCTTTCTGCTGTGCCTCCTCCTCCAAGGCTGTCACCCGAGGCTCCAAGATCTCCAATCGGGCTCCCCTGTCACTGGCGAGCTGAGATTGCTCAGTCAAGTTATCCTGAATGCTCCTGATGGTCGCAGCCGACTCATCCTTGACCCGCTGAAGAAGTCTATAGGCATCCACTCGGCGAGATACTGCAACCTCGGTGGAAAATCTTTGGCGCTTCATCAGAAGGAACACATCCCGGAAGGCTAGCTCGATATAGTATAAACTCTCTAGGACGCCTGCATCCCGTCCTACTAGCCTCGGTGGCCGACCTCGCCAAGCTCTCATCATGGCAGGAGTTTCTCCTGCTGGCCACCCCTCGCCAAATATCCTAGCAAACTCCGCCTCACACCCCATCTGCACAAATCCCCGAATTCGGTGAACCTCCTGGCCTACTAGAGGTGATCGGCCAATCCTCAGGTCCCTGGATACCTGTCCCACTCGGATCATCAGTCTGCCCATGTGCTCGAGCTCCTCCACATATCTCTGTACTGTGCCTACCGGATCCGACGGGTCTGGCTGAGACATTTCCACGACGAAGCCCTCTGTGGAGGCGCCCTCCCCGTCCTCCTCGTCATCCGAAGGTATGCAATGTTCCGTCTCCTCCTGGGGCTGTTCCCCGTCTGCCGGCTGAGGCTCCTGAATGGCTGTCTCTGGTGCCTCGGCTATGCTCGCCTCCGGGAGTGCAAGTGTGTCTTCGCCGATCCTGGCCGTCTCACTCTGCTGGGTGTGAATGATCGGCCCCTCCTTATCCCCTTGTCCCTCCGAGGGACTCTTCTCCTGCTCGTCTGGCTGCTCGGCTGGCTGCTCGTCCACGTCGAGAGTGAGGCCCACCGACCCCAGCCAACTGTCGATCTGTGCTACCCCGGGTGCTCCTGGGGTTGGAGTCGTCTCCTCCGTGGCCTCAGTCATTCCCCTAACTCCTGCCGAGGTTGCCACTCCTGTGGTTGCCGATGCTGACGGTGGTGTAAGAGAGCAAACTGCCGGCAATATCTCCACCGAGGCAGTGGAACCTGCTGCTGATATGGTAACTGCCCCCTGTGATGTGGTGGCGAGAGGTGCCCACCCTGGCGATGCTCCCGGCAGTGAAGCAGCTACCCTCAACATCCGTCCGGCTCCAACTGATGCAACGGGGAGGGTGAACGTGACCGAGTGCGTGCTCTGGCTGGCTGGCGGTGTCGGAAGGGTGAATCCTGCCGGCTGCAATACTGGTAGGTCAATCTCGCCAGCCTCCTGACCCCTGATGGCAACAGATACTTCCTCATCGGCCGGTGGACTCGACTCTGATGGCGAGGAAGATAAGTCGATAGGTTCCTCTCTGTCCGATGCATCGCTCTCCTCTGAGGCCTCCTCCTCCGATGTTTCCTCTTCCACCGATGCCTCCTTCCGTTTCCTCTTTTTCCCCGAGGCTGTGCCCTCGCCCGCTTGCTTTGCTTCCAGTTCCGACCAGTAGAATACGGTAGGCCATCCCGGGTCGAGGTGAGTGAGTGGCCGCAACCGACCCCAATTGCCCTCGGGCACCTGTGTGTGCACGGCATCCAAAAAGAGAGCTATGGCGTGCTGAGTCATATAGAAGGCCTTATGCCTCTGCGCCAGAAAATCCCTTATCCGCTCCGTGAGTAGCCTCACCCAGTTGTATACTCGGCCAACCCGGAGTCCGACCATGAAATCCACTTGCCATAAGGCGATGTCCGATGCTCGGCTAGCCCCTGTGAGTCGGCACTTCATCAGGTCCAACAAACATTTCCACTCTGCCGTTGCTAGGTGATTCTTCCGGAGGCCTCGATTGCCAGTATTCCATATGGTACGCTGTTCTTCGGCTGACAAGTCGCTTCGGCACACTTGCTTGACCAGCAGTTCTTTGTGTTCCTGCGTCATTTTCTTGGGCTTATTAACCCCTATTCCCGAAGCTGGGACGCCGAACACCCGTTCAAAGTCTTGAGGCCAGAATGAAACGGTCACTCGGCAACCTCTATAATCAATAGCGGACTTATGCGTGTGCACCGATAGCTCTCCACCATGCAGCGCCGGCCGAGGCTCGAACTCGAGGCGGGAGCCGCGAACGCGGCCTTGTCCACTGCGGCGTGTCGAGCGCAGCAACCAGTGGTGGGTCCGGTGCTTACGCCATTGCTTGCACTTTCGTTGCCTCGAGGTTCTCATGTCATCGATGTCGGTATGGCATCCATCTTTCTCTTAGCGGTAGAGGCTACCTTTATTTGAGTCTTTGCATCCAGTTTCTGCCCTTGTCCATCTTCATCCCAGCTGGCGATTCCGGCCCGACTTCTCTTTCGAGAAATTATGAAAGCGCAGGCTACTGGGTAGCGCGGAAGTACCAAAAGCTGCCGAGCTGGCCGGTAGAAGCTGCCGAAGTGCAGCTGCCGAACCGTTGGTGAGAGGCGCGAGTGCTGACTAGCAGGAAGCTGGCGGCGAAGGTACGCGAGCTGCCAAAATTGCCCGAAGCGGCCCGAGGCCGCGGGCGCGGATGATGCATGAGGCGTACGGCTTGGATGAATGGCCGTACGGCTGTGAAACCCTGAGTCTGTACGAATCCCCCTGTAATGCTGATGCCGTACGGATCCTTTTGCAGTGCCAAAGCCGTACGGAATTTCCTGATACCACTGATGCCGTACGGATCCCCCCTGTGCTGATGCCGTACGGTTTTCTCTGAGGCAATTTGTGCCGTACGGACTTCTTTGGAGTGTAAATTTTGTACGGATTTCTCTGAGTTTGAATTTCGTACGGATTTCTCTGAGTTTGAATTTCGTACGGATTTCTCTGAGGCTGAAATGCCGTACGGTTTCACTTCTGGCACCAATTTCACTCTGGAAGAGCCGTACGATGCAAGACTTGCCAAATTTTTCCAGAGCCAAGGGCCGTACGGTTTCCACTGACAACGTCTCAATTTGCAAAGGCCGTACGGTTTTATCCTTGGCGAATTTCTTCACTTGCAGAGGCCGTACGGATTCTACTGGCAATTTCTCAGGTTGCAAGGGCCGTACGGTTTTATCCTTGTCGAATTTCTTCACTGGCAGAGGCCGTACGGATTCTACTGGTAATTTCTCAGTTGGCAAATGCCGTACGACTGGCAACTTTTCAAAAGACCGTACGATGCCAGGTTTTGAATGCCTTACGTCTTTGAGATATCTTGGACGCCGTACGTTTCCCTTCCCTGGCGACTTGTGCTGAGTGCAAGATTTTTGATGCCGTACGGCTCCTATTCCCTGATGCCGTACGCCTCCCTCCTCTGCTCTTTGTTGCCGTACGTCTTCTTCCTCTGCTCTCTGTATGCCTCGGCAACTGTTAAACTCCTGCAAGCTCGTCCTCCCTTCTTCTTTGTGCTCTTGTCTTCGACTTGTGGCTTCCTGAATGGGCCGTACGGTTTGAGGTTTTGTATTTATTTTATTTCTCTCCTTACTCTCCTTCGCCCTTGGCCGTACGCCTTGCTTTCTTCCCGTGTTTTGACATATTTTAATATTCTTCCCTTTACTTTTGCGCCTTTCACTTTCCTCATTTAATTTCCCTTTTTGCCTTTTAATACTCCAGGCGTTTATTTTAATCTTCCGTACTTTTCTTAATTTAATATTTCTTCTGATGGCCGACTTTTTTAATTTATTATTTAATCTATTCTCCCTTCGTTTGCTTTCTTTTCTGACTTCCCCTTGGTTTCTTTTAATTTTCTCGTCTTTTTCTTTTTCTTCCCATACGCCTTGCTCTTCTTTACTTACGCCGTTATTTTCTTTTATTTTCATAGCTTCTTTTCTATTTATTTTTATTTTTTGCAACTTCCGTTCATTTTCTCTCTCCTCCCTTCTCTCTTCTTTTCCATTTTCCCTTTCATCTCTTTTTTCTCTCTCTTCATCTCTTTTCTCTTTTTCTAATTTTTTAATTTTTTCATACTTTTCATTTTTTAATTCCAACACAATTTTTTCATCTCGTACCTGTTCAAACTTGTGGACTGGCGTATCGTCCAGTGTTGATACTCTTTCTTTGTACTCTCCGTTCTCGGCCGGAAATGTTTCACTGGTCAAGCCATTATCTTTTTCTACTTCCCCCTCCTTGACATGCAGCATGTGGCAATCCGGGTGGAAGACTTCATAATCCTCCATCTGCCAGTGAAACAGTCCGCTCAATGAACTGGTCTCATCTTCCGAGCAACTGCCGATCTCCAATACCCCTTCTTCATCTGGTTCCATTGTCTTTCTCTCATCATCATCTGAGTCTCCTCCAGATTCAGATGCCGAAGATGCCAGATCCTCACTGACGGCCTGGTTCTTCAGATCAATGGTGTATTTCCTCCCCCGATTTTCTATTGAGAGTGTATTCCGCTTCCAGTTGTGGGTTTCCTTGGCAGCAATCAGCCATCCCCGTCCCAAGAGTGCATCGTACGCCTTCTTCTCCATTGGGATGACTACAAAATTCAACAGGAATAGTTGCATGCCGATCGAGACCTTCTGCTCCATCAGTGTACCCAGTGGTCGGATGCCATGTTGATCTGCCCCCACAAGGTGAAATGTCGGGGGCCAAAGAGTCGGCTTACCCAGACACTTCCAAGTCTCCTCTGGCAGTACGTTTACTCCTGAACCACCATCGACGATAGTATTAGATAGTTTCATGCCCAAGATTTCCATCTCGACGACAGCTGGTTTCCTCCCGATGCTTACTGCTAGGAGCATTGGATCCGAAGTCTCGGCTACCACTTCTGGCGTACGTTCTGGTGAACTCTTCGGAAGATTTTCTCCAATAGCATTGGTAAGTGCTACTTTGAGAGAAGGCATTGTTTACAAAAGATCAGTTACCTTAATGGGTACGGTTGTGTGAAGCACCTGCCGTACGATATTCTTCTCTGACTCCGACTGTAGCAACGTACTGGTAGCTTTATAGTTCTTGCCTTCATTCGCCATTGCCTCGGCTACTTTTGTCTTGGCCTCCCGAAATCTTTCTTTCTCCGTACGGGGATCTGGATAATTTGCTCGTTTTGACTGTGCTCTCGTAATCGCCAAGACCTCCTCGTCGGCTACCTCCAGCATATTGATACTTCCTTTTTGCTTCGGACAGTCGGTGTCTTCATGGTCACCAGGTCCACACCACTTGCACAATTTTCCCCCGCTGCCTTGGCCGCTCTGGCAATCCCTCGCAAAGTGACCCCATTCGTTACAGTTCCGGCACTGAATCATCGGTCGTCCTTTGCTGTCATACTGAATTTTACTTCTCGGCGTATTTCGCCGATTGTTGCGGTAGCCTCCAGGGGATGCATTGTTGTTCTGTGGCTTCGGTGGCGTGGTTGGAGGTGTTGATTGTTCGCCTTGAGTGAAGAATACTTGCGAACTTTTAGTTTTTAAATTGTATGGGCACTCTTTGACGGAGTGTCCCATGACCTGGCAGATGTCACAGAATAACTTTTTTGGGCAACTTGCCTTTGTGTGACCTTCCGATTTACAGTCCGTACACCATAATTCATTGGCCTCTTTTGATCCGTCCTTGTCGGCCTTCAGTTCTTTCATTATCCGCATCATATCC